>JAECUM010024612.1:0-26903 GCA_016617855.1 Megalonaias nervosa
GTATGCATATTGGGCATGTACATTTATGGTGTTCTTTAGAAAGAGTATGCATATTGGGCATGTACATTTATGGTGTTCTTTAGAAAGAGTATGCATATCAGGAATGTACATTCATGGTGTTCTTTTTATAGCAGCAGTATAATAATGATGAATTTTCTATAAAAAAAACCCCACTGTTTCTCCAGTTAGAAAACTTTCTCACTGGTTCAATATATTAATGAAGAGAATTTGCCAGAGAGCTAGTGTATACTGTAAATAATGGCACAAGAGGTCAAGCAAAGTTGGCTTTATCTGTTTGACTCATGAATGTAAATGACTATGAAAAATTTCAGGTCATCCAAAGGACAAATCAAGAGTGCTTTAAAAATTTAAAAGAAGAATACATCATTGATGTTATACACCACTCAAGTTTAGGACATCACCAGTCATGTTTCAGATTTATGCAGTTGACTTTACGATCAGGCATGGTGAAAAGTTAGATTCTTGATTAGATACTGTCAGTGTTGTGTAAAGACTAAATAAAGTCTGTGTTGTGTATAGACTAAATAAAGTCTGTGTTGTGTAAAGACTAAATAAAGTCTGTGTTGTGTAAAGACTAAATAAAGTCCGTGTTGTCTAAAGACTAAATAAAGTCTGTGTTGTATATAGACTAAATAAAGTCTGTGTTGTGTATAGACTAAATGAAGTCTGTGTTGTGTATAGACTAAATAAAGTCTGTGTTGTGTAAAGACTAAATAAAGTCTGTGTTGTATATAGACTAAATAAAGTCTGTGTTGTGTATAGACTAAATAAAGTCTGTGTTGTGTAAAGACTAAATAAGGTCTGTTTTGCAAATAGACTAAATAAAGTCTGTGTTTTGTATAGACTAAATAAAGTCTGTGTTGTGTATAGACTAAATAAAGTCATTGTTGTGTATAGATTAAATGAAGTCTGTGCTGTATATAGACTAAATAAAGTCTGTGTTGTGTATAGACTAAATGAAGTCTGTGTTGTGTATAGACTAAATAAGGTCTGTGTTGTATATGTCATTGTTGTGTAAAGATGAAATAAAGTCTGTCTTGTGTATTGACTAAATAATGTATGTTGTGCATAGGCTAAATAACTGCATGAACTTCATGAAGCCTACTTTGGAATTTGTCCAGTTTGCAATGTTGAGTTAATTAATATTGCGACTTTGTAGTTAATTCTGTTAGTAGACACAGGTCTCTGATTGGCTGATTCTACACCAGGTGACTTTTCTCAGCTTATATAGCTGGATAATGGTGTAAATCAATTTGTCATCACATTGATAAGGAAACTGCAATATCTTTGGATCAGTAACATGCCTCTGTTGTGATAAATAAGGCAAGTGATTCAGCAGGAAGATCAGTGTCTAGACCAACAGATAACATTTTAACATTTTAATGGTGTACATTATAGTTACAGAAGTGCTATGGAAATAAGAAATCTACAATGCATATAAAATTAAAGACATGAAAATAAGAAATCTACAATGCATATAAAATTAAAGACATAGAAATAAGAAATCTACAATGCATATAAAATTAAAGACATGGAAATAAGACGTCTGCAAAACACATATGATAAAAGACATGGAAATAAGAAATCTACAAAACATATAATAAAAGACATGGAAATAAGAAATCTGCAATGCATATAAAATTAAAGACATGGAAATAAGAAATCTACAATGCATATAAAATTAAAGACATGGAAATAAGAAATCTACAAAACATACATAATAAAAGACATGGAAATAAGAAATCTACAATGCATATAAAATTAAAGACAATGAAATAAGAAATCTACAATGCATATAAAATTAAAGACATGGAAATAAGAAATCTACAAAACATATATAATAAAAGACATAGAAATATACATACATACATACATATATATACATACATACATATATCTATTTATATATATATATATATATATATATATATATATATATATATATATATATATATATATATATATATATGAATTATAAATTTTACAGTATTCACACACCCTCTTCTTTTATTGTAAATCCCTCCAGCCAATTTTAAAATAAAAGGCATCAAGGATATAAATAATGACAAAACTTAGTAATTTCATTCATCAATGTATAATTTTTAACCTAATTGTTACCAGAGGGCCCCAAATGCTGTCAGCTTGTTGGTGTTTTGAATCAAATGGAAGTTTATTTATCAGCACAGCTGCCATATTTGCATGGGCAAGTCAACATTGTTAAGCAAAAGATGTAATGTGGTTCACCATCAATAATTCTGTAAATTTTGGAGTTACATTTCTTTGAATACATGTATACAAGAGTTCTCCTTTTCATTTGTTCAGTTTGTGTCAGAAATATTAAAACTAGACATTGGAAATGTTGGATGCAGATGACACAGCTTTTACAGAAGTAGACTGCTTGAGAAACCAGAAGAGGACAGTGAGCAGTCTGTTAAGATCAAAAGCTTCCATTTGCTTTAATACAACAATAAGTCAACATTGTTAAGGACCCCTTGGTGACAGATTAGAAATTTTAAATCAATGAATAAAATGACAAGGTTTTGTGCATTTTTTTATATCCTTGTTGCATTTTGTTTTTAAAAATGGTAAGGGGGTGGTGGTTTACAAACAAACAGGAGGGTGTGTGAACATTATAGGTTTAATAGACGAAGATTCTATCCTGCTTCAATTTTAAATGTCATACAAATTGAGATAAATGAAGATCTGCAGAATATTGAACATTGGTATAAAAATAATAAAATGCAAAAATAATAAATGTAAAGATAATAAAATATACAAATAATGCATTGCAAAAAAATGACACGTAAAAGTAATAAATAAAAAAATAATAAAATGTAAAAATACATGTAATAAAATACTATTGTATAAGAGTTAGACTAAGAGCATGTTTATAACCACAACTCAGAAATTGGCTCTTGAGAACCAGGTGCACCTTGATTGAAATCTTATAAATGATTGAAAATGTTTTATCATAAAATTCTTGGCAGTTTTCTTTGGGGGATGTACAAATTGATGATTTATGTAAAATGCTTCCATCCAAGATAGCACTGCTCACCACAATTATAACAACTTCCTCCAAATGTCAGAATCCAATGTTTTTAATGCATCTATTCAAGTACTGCTAGCTTACTGTCCTTATAGATGCGGAAACTGCTCCAGATAAGGTGACTGTATCAGAATGTTACAAGTGTCATAATGCTACTCTGTGGGATTCTGAATCGTTGTTTAAAAAATAGGTTGGATGGAAATCACTGAAGAAAGCTCTGAATGTAATTGCACCACAATATCCACAAAATACCATATGTACTCACTTATAATTGGGTACAACTGTAAAACAACATAGACCCAGTTCTGCCATCACATAATGCACCAGCAGATCAGAGTCTGTGGTTTTTGTTTAACTGATAACTCCTAACACTGCATAGACTCAGATTTGCTGGGAAATTCTGTGATGGCAGATCTGGTGCTGTGCAGTTTTGCAAATGAACTTAAAAGCAAGTACAGATGGTATGTTTAGTCAGGTGCAGTCCAGTTATTCACCATTCTCTGTAGAAGCTGTAAATCTCTGGCAACCAAAACCTACAATACAATATAACATTGAAGAATAGCTTCACATTTTCAGGAGGTATTGCCTGGAATAGCATGTGAGACAGTACAATTTTCTAAGTGCATTTAGAAAGAAATGCTTCAACTACATGTTAAATAAGAAATAAATGATTTTATTTTAATTAGCATTAAATAAGAAATAAATGATCTATTTTATTTTAATTAGCGTTAAATAAGAAATAAATGATCTATTTTATTTTAATTAGTGTTAAATAAGAAATAAATGATCTATTTTATTTTAACTAGCATTAAATAATGTCCATCTATTGCATAAGTATATTGAAAAGAGAATATTTTTGTACTAATTGATATACCTTTTATAAATTATTATTATTTATTATTATTATTATTATTATTATTAGTATTAGTATTAGTAATTTTATTATTATTATTGTGAAGATATTTTTAGGCAAAAGCTGCAGGCTGAGATTAAGTTGATGGAAAGACTTAATTTCTGTAGGTCATTAGGAGTAGAATCACTTGTCAAAGATATCTAGAATTGTTGGAAAATAGTGATTTTTGTTATATAATCACTGTGTTTAGAGTGAGGAACTTGCAAATCAGAGGTAATATGGGAAGATATGAAAGTATTTGTTATGAGGAAAGATTGCATCAAATTTGTAATGTTAACATAAAAAATGAATTCCATTTTATTACTGCTTCTCCACGATATGGAAAAGTATGAATAAATATTTACTCACCTTTGTATATAAAAATCCAACTTTACAAAAATTTAGGTCTTTTATACAAAATGATACTACATGTAGTAAAATTTGAATGACTAATTTAGCAATGTTTACTATGAAATCCTTAAAGATTAGAGAAACCATTTTGTCATTGACACCTGCTACATAAAACTCTAGATCAATATCACAAAACTTGCTCCATGCAGGTTTTACGGTTCCCCTTAAATTCATTTGTGTGATTACTGTGTAATATATATACTTGTATCTCACTGATTTTCAAAAATGCACTAATGATCACTTCCAATAGATATGATGTTCTTTTGTTGCACACTAAAACATCTTTTTGTACTGCATGATGTATGGATGCTATTATTATTATGTTGCAGCTGCATAGCTATATAAAAAATGCAAACATTGATATGAAAGCATGACATCATTCTGCATTTTTCCTAATGAAAAATAATTTAAAACATTTTGTAAAAATGCCCACTGGGATGCAGAGGGTCTTTGTACTCAATGTCTGATAAGATTACATGAAAATAAGCTAAGGTGACCTCCATTCATTATTCATCACAATTCAGAGGATTCTGTTCTGAAAGGTTATCAGAAAATGATTGATCTGAAATTCCTTAAGTAAATTTCCTTTTGTGTTAAAATATCAGCAAAACATTGACATTACTAAATCAAGAGGACTTGATATGATAGTCCAAGACTTTGGAAAGCAGCAGTCCCAAAACTTTGGAAAGCATCAGTCCCAAAACTTTGGAAAGCAGCAGCATGTGCTATTACAGAGACAGTTGCATTTATATACACTCATAGTCTAAAGACTGGTAAATTTTCACAATTATTGAAAACTGCAATGGTAACTCCATTCCATAAAGCAGAGGCAAAAGTATACTTAAAATAATTTTCAGCCAATTTCTCTCCTTCCTACTGTTTCAAATTTAATTGAAAAAGCATGTGCATGAATCATTTATGACTTGTCTCAGTAAATACAAACTTCTCCATGAAAACAAGTGCTAGGCAAAATCATTCCTGTGAAACAACACTAATATCAATGGTTGATACATAGCTACAGGCTTCATATAAAGGAGAGATGGGGGTGAATGGTACAGTTGATTTTTGAAAAGTGTGTGATTTTGTAGATCATAAACTTCTCCTTGAAAAATTAAAATTTACAAATGTAGTAACAAAGTTCACAAATGGTTTGCTTTATACTTGAATGATAGATTTCACAAAGTAACTTTACATGGAGATGTATCTGAAAATTAAAGAATAAACTGTGGGGTGCCACAAAGATATATACTTTGACCTCTTTTCCTTTGCTGTTTTCAATATGATCTTCCATAAAGATTAGAAATACAGTATCATCAATTCATCATTATGCTGATAATATTAGTTTATTTGATGAACATAGCTACAAAACTATATTAGAAAATAATCTCCAAATGGTATTAAACAGACTTCAAATGTAGTGTAAGGAAAATGGCATGGTTAAACTTGGGTTTCATTAATGACAACAAAGCAAAAAAGAACAAAATTAAAAATAGATGACTTTAGCCTTTTCAATAATAATAAAAATCTGAAAGTGTTTTCCAAGGACAAAATTCATGGCATTCTTGTTGACAATAATTTGTTGACAATAATTTAATTTGGTATGATCATATAAGACTCATTACAAACAAAAACTTGTATCTATGAATGCAAGTCATGATGAACTTGCAGTTTGTCTACTCATAATATTAGGGAAAAATGGTAGCACATTGGTTGGCATACGGACACATGACCAAAATGTTGCCAGTTCAAATCCCAGTACCAGATCAGTCCAGGTTGGCAACCATGGTGCATCCTTAGGCAAGGGACTTTGCTCCAATTGCCTTGGCATTAAATAACCTATACATTTTTCTGTAACATACAAACCAAAACCAGCAATCAAAATGAAAACCTATCCCTATTATGTAACTGCCTGTCAATCAATACTGTAATCCACTTGTCTTGGTTCACCTCCATGAGAAGAAATCTGAATGATTGCTGTGAACATCAGCAAGGCTGTCTATTATGTTGACCAACTCTAGGGAAAAGTTTGACCCTAGTTATTACACCATGGCTCCAGGGAGTTATCACTTCCACTCAAGATGAAATGTATGGCCCTGCCTACAGAATGAAAGTCAGATAATATCAATACTGCTGGAATTGCCACCATCCTTTTTTGTGCCAAAAGTTTTACATCCTCTCTGAATGACAAACTAGATTTCCTATAGCCTAAAACTAACATTGCAATATTTATACCTAAGTAATGTTCAGTTCATGTACTCAGATATGCATTTCATTTTAAAACCAAAACTCTGCTGGACTTAAGAAAGTAGACATTTCAGTGGCAGTACATGAAATCATGACCGTTGTTGTATTTTATCTTGGATATTATTTCCTCATTTGTCATTACTTGGACAATATTCAAATGGGTATGTCATTTGCCCCTTCATACAATTAGACTGTTACCCTTAGATCATATTACAATAGGTATATCTGTCACCCCTTCATACAATTAGACTGTTACCCTTAGATCATATTCCAATAGGTGTGTCTGTCACCATTCATACAATCAGACTGTTACCCTTAGATCATATTCCAATAGGTGTGTCTGTCACCCATTCTACAATCAGACTGTTACCCTTAGATCATATTCCAATAGGTGTGTCTGTCACCCATTAATGCAATTAGACTGTTACCCTTAGATCATATTCCAATAGGTATGTCTGTCACCCATTCATACAATTAGACTGTTACCCTTAGATCATGTTCCAGTAGGTGTGTCTGTCACCCATTCATACAATTAGACTGTTACCCTTAGATCATATTCCAATAGGTATGTCTGTCACCCATTCATACAATCAGACTGTTACCCTTAGATCATATTCCAATAGGTATGTCTATCACCCATTCATACAATTAGACTGTTACCCTTAGATCATATTCCAATAGGTATGTCTGTCACCCATTCATACAATTAGACTGTTACCCTTAGATCATATTCCAATAGGTATGTTTCATACAACCTTGATTTCTGTGCTGTGTTAATCCAAACCCATCTGAGTACTCTACAACACTGTCAGTTGAATTAATTTTTGAAGACTCAGTTTTTTATGCATTTTCAACTCAGAGGTACTTGCCAATATTTATCTTGCTTGATTGTACCAAAAATATCATTTATAGTTCTAGCAACCTAGATACCAATACCTTAACTTGTATTTGATCAATGAAAGACAATATTTGGGGCTTGATTTTTGACAATTACATTGACATTTAAGGCAGTTGTTTATTTTGTTCTGGATCTCTTGCTTCAGAACTTTTATGAATTCATTAAGATCTGTTTGCTGTGGTTTTTTTGTTTTTGTTTTTGAGTATCTACAGAAAAGACAATTGTTTGAATAAAGCATTTGGCTCAACACAGACATTCTGAAATACAACATAATGTACAGATCTTGATGCAGAAGTGATGCGATAATGTTGTCATATTTAGTAGTCATTTTCCTTACTGGCATTGTCATCTTCCTGACTGTTATTGTCATTTTCCTTACTGATATTGTCATTTTCCTGACTAGTATTATCATTTTCCTTTCTATTTGGTGTTGTCATCTACCTTACTGGTATTGCCATCTTTCTTATTGGTATTGTCAATTTTCCTTATTGTCATCTACCTTACTGGTATTCTCATCTTCCTTACTGATATTATCATTTTCTTTATTATTTGGTATTTTCATCTTCCTTACTGGTATTATCATCTTCCTTTCTGGTATTATCATCTTCCTTACTGGTATTGTCATCTTCCTTACTATTTGGTTTGTCATCTTCCTTGCTGATATCATCATTTTCCTGACTACTTGGTATTGTCATCTTCCTTGCTGGTATTGTTATCTTCCTTACTGATATTGTCATCTTCCTTACTATTTGGTTTGTCATCTTCCTTACTGGTATTGTCATCTTTCTTACTATTTGGTTTTGTCATCTTCCTTATTGGTATTGTCACCTTCCTTACAGTTGGAATTTCCATCTTTCTTACTCTACACCTGCATCAAAAGATACCACCAAATAGCTTTGATTTGTTTGTAATGACCATTCCTCAAATCCATCAGACTCTGGGGGTTTAAGTTTTTAAGTCCAAGTTCAGTGACAGACTCTGAGCTGCCAACACGTTATGAGACAGCTGATCAGTGTTGATGCGTAATAAAGTACACGTGGTAACAAGTCTTGTGTTTACTTAATGCAATGTTCATTATTAAATAAAACCTTAAGTGTTTTATATATCTGTTCTTGCTGCATTTATAAATACCATCATGAACTTGTACAATTTTCAATTGGCAGCATGTATTGTAGCCTATTGGCTTTTTGTTTGTCTGCAATTTGGTAATTAATGTAATTTTTCTACTGGTATGTAGTAAACAAGTTTTCTTTCTAATGCATGTGTAACAGTGTAATATTTTGTATGGTTTTCTTTTTCTTTATTTCATGAGAATCAAGTATGAAGATCTTCATGGAATTCTCAGTGTCATGAACTTTTACTCCAGATTAGTAATTTAAAACAGATCCCAATCAATCCAAAACAATACAAAATTTAGATTTTTTTTAGAGGGATAATTTGTACAATATTTTGTGAGTTCACAAATGTTTCAGGGAATTTTGAACTGAGTCATTTTCATGACTGAGGCATTTAGGAATTAATTTAAGATACCAACAGAATGGTTTAACTTAAAGGTTTTTAAATTAGGGCAGTACAGTTTGTGAGAACTGCATAATTAGAGACCACTCTTGAATCAGAGACTAAATTGTTTGAAGAGTGAATTATTACATCGTTACCATTTTATCCCTTCACTAGATGACACAGCTCTTATGTGGTGTGAATTATTTTCTATGAGACCTTTTTTTGTACTTCCTTTTTTCGTTTAATTCTAACTTTCTTGCATCCTTCCTTCATTCTTTCCTGTTTCTAGCTATACTGGTCATAGACCGAAAGAGCTTATTGAGATGGCCTGTTGTCCATCATCTGGCATTGTCATCCTTTCTCCAGTGTCTGTCCCTCCATGGCCTGTTGTCCATCATCTGGCATTGTCATCCTTTCTCCAGTGTCTGTCCCTCCATGGCCTGTTATCCATCATCTGGCACTGTCATCCTTTCTCCAGTGCCTGTATCTCCATTAGCACAAGCTCATTGCTTCTGCTCCTTAACTACTTGGAAAAATGCCATAAAACTTTACACACTCATTCATCTCTTGGTCTAATTGGTCAGACATCTGATATAGTTGTCACATGTCACAGTCAGCAAGTTGAAAATCTTATTGCAACCCCTCCTGAATGGATGGTCATATCAACATGGACGGTCATATCAACATGGGGTTTTAACTTAAAGACTTGTTATGATGTATAGATGGTCCTAAATGAAATGGTACTAATCTATTATCCAATATGGCCACCATGACAGCCATTTTGAAATCTTGTTAATGATTTTCCACCTGAATAGAAATTCATTTGATACAGTATGAGGTTTTCACTAGATGACTTTTTAAGATGTCTGGTTGGTCCTAAATGGAAATGGCTATGCTCTGACATCCATTTTGGATGCCACAGCAGCCATCTTATCAGTATGCATTTTTACCAAAAGATTTTTTTTATATCTACATGGTACCAAATGAAAATGGCACCAATCTGAGGACCAGTATGGCTTTGGATTTTCACCAGAAGACTAATTAGGATATGTAGCTGAAAAATTAACTGAACAACACAACTAAACAACACATGTTCCTTCCCAAAAATTACTTGTCTAGTGGTGATGAATAAATACAATATTTCCATATAAAATTCAGTCCAGGTCTGAAGATTGGGGTACTGCTATAACTTTACTTTAAGTACATTAAAATAATGACTGGTACTTAATAATAACTTTTAAAGAAGTGGAGTACTTTTATAACTTTACTTCAAGTACATTAGAATTAAGACTGGTACTCCATAATATTTTAAAACATGTACTCTATATAATTCATAATGTTCTGTTGCCAAATATTTTCCCAGGTTTATTTGATGTTGATTTTGGCACCAATTCCTACTCTTTGATCAGACTAATTTTCTCCTGTAAGGAGACTCCAATCCTAGCTGGTCATTCTGGCATTGTGACAAGTGAGTGAAGATAAATGACAGTCATGGTTACTTATATGCATATGTGTAATGATTTTTCTCCTTTGAAAATCAATCGAGTAAATCTGACTTTTAGAATACTCTTTTGTTCCTCTCCATTGGCACAGCAAGAAAAGTATGGCCACATGCTGGTTACTAAAGTCCTGATCCTGATATTTAATGTTTGTATTGATTATATGGGTCCAGAATTTCTAGTTTTTGTTGTGAGTTTCGATTTTATGGGGGTTTCCTTTATGTAAAATTGTAAATTAGGATTAAAATTTGTTTCAGTTTTCAGAGATGGGGAGTTTTGATTTACTGGAGATATTAAAGAAGGGAAAATTTGGGACCTCCCCCCCATTTATGATGATTCCAGTATATATCAATGGTTCAGTTTTTATGGGTTTCACTGTGTGTGTGTGTGTGTAAATACAAGTAAATAATGTTATCATACAGGTTAGAAAATTTGTCTATGCTATAAAATTGTCTAACCTGTATGATAATGTTATTTTTTTCATATTTAAAAATTTTGTTAATGTTATCAAGCATTCTTATGTAGCATCCAGGAATAGCACTTTCTGCTCTGTATGGTATGTATTCACTTTCCGCTCTGTATGGTATGTATTTCTCTCTCTCTCTCTCTCTCTCTCTCTCTCTCTCTCTCTCTCTCTCTATATATATATATATATATATATATATATATATATATACACAAAAGCTTTGACTGAAAGAAATTTGATGTGGTTATAGCCCAAATTTTGTTTAATACTGTTAGGTTCTGTGTGTATCTTTTGCTTAGGTTCTCCAGTTTAATACAAAATTTAAAGTTGAATCAATAGTGTTGTTTTCGTATCTTAGTTTTCTAATTTTCATAATTTACATGTGGTCTAATTGTAATAATTTGGACACATTTCACTAAATTTTCTTTTCATGTATGTTGCATCATTAACTTTCAATACTTGCATGAGATAAATGATATGCACAGTATATATGTATGAGCACAGTTACTATAGTACAGAGTGCTGGGCAGTGACAGTTCCTTATTGGTGGCAGGTCACATGATATAAACAGGACTGTGTGGGGTTTAATATGCAAAGAAGCAGGACAGAGAAAACAGCTAACTTCTAACTTGTGAGATACAGGAGATGTATTCCCAAGAGTGGTCGCATAACCCAAAATATTTTGCTTTAACTGATTTTAATTTTCATTGAAAAATACGTTATTCAGTTAACTTTAATATATTTTAGTCATTTACTAATCCTAAATTTTTTTGTTTTAGACAAATAAATAAATTATTTTTTAGACTTCACTAAAAAAAGATTTAAATTAAAAAAATAATCATGAAATCATCTTAACACAACATTCATATAAGTCAAAATGCCATACGTTAGCAGTTACCTGTATTTTTATCATATACAAATTGGTAGGTTTCTAGATGGGTTACATTACAGGCATGCTCAATGAACCACAACAATAAATCAATGAACCACAACAATAAATCAATGAACCATAACAATGCTGATTAGCATCTTGGTATAATGTTGAATTTTGGCATATAAGATAGATGTAAAAGTTGTTGAAAAAAAAATATAAAAGCTTTTTAAAAAGATATTGAACTTGTTCAAACACCTTTTGAAAACTGAAAACTGACTGGTGGATTTCTGCAAGTCCGAAGCAAAAGCTTCCATACTATTAAGACAGTCATCTGTTCCATCTCAGCCTGTGTGCCATTCAGCATAGCCATCAGTTCCATCTCAGCCTGTGTGCCATTTAGCATAGCCAGCTGTTCCATCTCCACATCTATAGCATTTAGTAATTAATCTGTTCCATCTCAGCCTCTGTGCTATTTTGTACATCCTTATATTCCATCTCATCCTCCATACTACATGTATTGAAAACAGCCATCTATTCCATTATAGCCCCTGTGCCATTTAGTACAGCCATCTGTTCCATACAGCCTACAGCTTTCTCTTCAATCTTATCCTCCATACCATTTATTCCCTCTCAGCCGCTGTACCATTTAGTACAGCAACTGTTCCATCATTTTTCAGGTTTGAGCATTTGAGACTTTGTGCACACCATGTGTCAATGAATCAGACAAATTATTTGCTTATTTAATGTGTATCTCAAATTATTTGGTTGTTAAGGTTTATCTCAGGCCATGAGAGGTGTGATGTATGTTACAGTAATGGTAGTTGTTGCCTCAGTTAAGAGCCGCAGTTTTCAGCATGAAAAGATATTTTCTGGCAAAGCACATTTCTAAATTTTACCCATTTGAGCAGTAAGAAAATCATTCATCTCAGTGTTTGGTAGCATTACATGGACTGTAAGACCCTTGGATGAAGAGAAAGGTTTTTTGGTTTATTGCCAGCCTTGAAACAATTTCTTTGCAAGCAGAAACCCTGATTTAGCAATAGAGAGACTACAGTATACAGTAAAACACCTATTTTATTCATAGGTCATTACCATATGTATTCATTTATAAGTCCATCTGTAGAGCCCCAGATCTGGGTCATTGCAGTTTGTTTGCATTAATCACTAGAACAAAACAGCACAAACCCTGATCTGATGGTGCACTGTGTGATGGCAGATCGGTGTCTGTACTGTCTGCAGATGAACTCATCATATATGTGAGTATCAACGGTATATCCCCATAATGATGATGCATATATCTAACTTCATCTCATATGCATATCATTTTGTACTTGTATATCATGTTTTACTGAATAAAGAAAGTTGTGTGGTTGATTTGGTTTTGTCACAGCACTGCAACACAAGTTCCAGTAGGCTATTTTACGCTAAGATAATTGGAGCAAAGTACAAGTTGACAAAGATCCACCATGGTAGCTGACCCAGGCTGGTCCAGAGGTAGGATTTGAACCTGGACCTCTTCAACTTGGTATTCTAACCACTCAACCACCATTCCAAGTGATGTTAATGCATCATAGTCAGTATGCCATTGACAGTTACCCCCAAAATATATTGCTAAAAACTATTATCTTTCACTGTATAAAAAGTACACTTTTCTGCTGTACAGGAATATCATTATGTGGTTGTATTTAAAAGATGTCATTGTCTGCATCATCATCCCCCACAAACAAACATGCATACACAACCACATAAACAATATTCAGAAATACTCAAAATATTTATTATAATGATTTCAGAAATGTAACAGTAGTTTTTTGTCACAATGTACACTTTACTATAGAGTTATATATATGCAAGAGCATAACAACCATGTATGTGTTACTGTACATGCTGAAACAAATTTTGGTCATAATTTATCACAAAATGCAAATTTAGAAACTTTGCATGATATTTGCATCTAAATGTCTGATATTTTGTTTTAGGTTTTACTACTGCATTTTTTTAATACTTGACTAATCACATGGCCAATTTCAGTCACATATGTGTTGTAATTTCAGTCACATATGTGTTATAATTTAAGTTAAATCAACTCCCTTGGACTAGAGGATATATTTAAAGTTATTAAACACGAAACGTTCCCCTCCATAAGTATTCATATAGAATACCTTTTCCTCATTTTAGTGCATCAACTCAGACACTCTATATTTTGCCACTAAAATAATATGTTTTTTTCTCAGTCATTTTCTAATATGTATGATTGCTTCGTTAGTGCTATATTCTGATTTGCAATTGTTTCATGAGAGTTAGGCTTATATTAACTGTGTTTCCAATATTAAAAGCTACCTTGAACTTATGTATTAAAAGCTACATTGATCTTGTGTATTAAAAGCTACATTGATCTTGTGTATTAAAAGCTATCTTGAACTTATGTATTAAAAGCTACCTTGAACTTATGTATTAAAAGCTACATTGATCTTGTGTATTAAAAGCTACATTGATTTTGTGTATTAAAAGCTACATTGATCTTGTGTATTAAAAGCTTACCTTGAACTTATGTATTAAAAGCTACATTGACCTTGTGTATTAAAAGCTACATTGATCTTGCATAATGATAGCTACCTGGATCTTATGTATTAAAATCTACCTTGTTCTTGCATTTTAAAAACTACCATGATCTTAAGTAGTAAAAGCTATGTTGTTCTTGCATATTTAAAGCTATCTTGACCTTGTGTATTAAAAGCTACCTTGATCATCTTGGGCATTAAAAGCTACCTTGATCTTGTACATTAAAAGCCATCTTGATCATCTTATGTATTAAAAGCTATCTTGATCTTGTATATTAAAAGCTACCTTGATCATCTTGTATATTAAAAGCTATCTTGATCATCTTGTGTATTAAAAGCTACCTAGATCTTGTATATTAAAAGCTATCTTGATCTTGTATATTAAAAGCTACCTAGATCTTGTACATTAAAAGCTACTTAGATATTGTATATTAACGCTACCTTGATCATCTTGTGTATTAAAAGCTACATTGATCTTGTATATTAAAAGCTACCTTGATCTTGCATATTCAAAGTTACCTTGATCTTATGTATTAAAACTGCCTTTGATCATTATTTGTATTAAAATATACCTTGATCTTGTGTATTAAAATCTACCTTGATCTTATGGTATAAAAGCTACCTTGATCTTATGTATTAAAAGCTACATTGGCCTTGTGTATTAAAAACTACCTTGTACACTAAAAGCTAGCTACTTTGGCTTGTATATTAAAAGTTACCTTGATTATCTGGTGTATTAAATGCTACCTAGATCCTGTGTATAAAAATCTACCTTGATCTTGTGTATTAAAATCTACCTTGATCTTGTGTATTAAAATCTACCTTGATCTTGTGTATTAAAATCTACCTTGATCTTATGTATTAAATGCTACCTAGATCATATGTATTAAAAGCTACCTAGATCATATGTATTAAAAGCTACCTAGATCATATGTATTAAAAGCTACCTAGATCATATGTATTAAATGCTACCTTGATCTTGTGTATTAAAATCTACCTTGATCTTGTGTATTAAAAGCTACCTTGATCCTGTGTATTAAAACAACATTGATCATCTTGTATATTAAAAGCTAACTATCTTGACCTTGTATGTTAAAAACTACCTTGATTTTGTGTATTAAAACTACATTGATCTTGTGTATTCAAACTACCTTGACTTGTGTATTAAAACTACATTGATGCATTTCTTTCAAAACCTTAGAACAAATAAACATTTAAATTTGTGTGAAAACTTTGTCTCCTAGTTCTGGTTAATAATACTTGTTATTATACCTACATGCCTTGCTGTACGGTTGAAAGACATTGGCTTGTAGAATATCAACATCTCCATTAATTCCCTATAAATAGTTTCATCAAATGTAGATGTTTTATTTATGCCTTCATGTTTATGTTACATCTGATATTTTTTAAGAACTTTTCTCTATCAATGTCTTCCAGATTTCTCAGTATCTTGAAAGTTTCAATCACATGACCCCATGTTTGTATGCATAACAGCGATGGTCATCTCAATGCCTTCATTCTTTAATTGAGTCAAACGTCCCATCAAGGATCTGTTAGGGCCTTTCACTCTGTTTCTTTCAGTACCAAAATTTAATATGTCATTAATTTGAAACAAGAAAATTCTCATTCAGTTGGAAGAGGTGGGTACATTTGGTCTGAAACAAAGAACAATAAACCCATCCCTAATCCAGTATTTTGGAGTAAGAGTTATTTTTTTTGCTTGACTTAAGTCTATCCAAGGTTTCCTGCCAGTGACAGAATCTTATATGAGACTGTTTGTTGTCTATTTCATTTGTTTTTAACAATAATTTACTTGTGAGAATAAAATAAGAAAGGTCTTTGTATTACCACATATGATTGCTTCTTAAAACTGACATCAAAGCCATTGGTGTACTTGAGTAATAGTTTTGCCTCATTAGGTTCATCTAGGAATTATCTAATGGAACATGCTTTCAGTTAGCTGTGTGTATAAGAACAGTTTTCTTGTTTGCTATATGATGTCTTAACAGAACATCTTCCTCCAAAAAATTTCAACAAGGAATGAAGACATAGGCATCATGGGAGTAAAAGGTGTCTATTGTCACAAGAGTTGGTACACACGTTGTCTGTACTCAATTTTAAGATGAGTCAAATTGCAGACTGCAAAGACCCATATCTGCCCTTGCATAATGTACTGCCAGATCTGAGTCTATGGAGGTTGTTTGGGGTAACAACTAGAACAAATAACATAGACACTGATCTGTTTGTGCAGTATGTGATGGCAGATCTGGGTCTATAGAGGTTGTTTGGGGTAACAACTAGAACAAACAACATAGACACTGATCTGTTTGTGCAGTATGTGATGGCAGATCTGGGTCTACAGAGGTTGTTTGGGGTAACAACTAGAACAAACAACATAAACCCTAATCTGCTGCTACATTATGTGATGGCAGATCTGGGTCTATGGAGGTTGTTTGGAGTAACAACTAGAACAAATAACATAGACACTGATCTGTTTGTGCAGTATGTGATGGCAGATCTGGGTCTATGGAGGTTGTTTGGAGTAACAACTAGAACAAACAACATAGACACTGATCTGTTTGTGCAGTATGTAATGACAGATCAGAGTTTATATTGGTTGTATTAGGACTGAAGTTATAAGTGAGTCTATAAGACACTAACTAATTGGCAAGCAGAAGAAAGTTGGCTCTGTTGGGATTATGACATGCTATGCAAATTGAAGCAAAAGACAATAATGATAAAATGTGTTACTGATTATTCAGTTCTTGACCTGATGATGTTTAACATCAGTTCCATCACAGATGTGTACTTTTATAAATCCTGATTTTATATATTACACTTTAATATCTTGGTAAGGATGGTGAGGAAGTAGCATGATTCTATTTTCAATGTTCTTGACATTCAGCATTATAAGTTATATACTATTGATTAGGTCCCTGCATCAAGATGTGGGAAATCTATTGTAATAACTCCATCCATCTATCTGTCTGTTCATTTACACCTACTGTAACCATAAAAACACTACATCCTTATATATAATTGCATGTCATTCAATAATTGAATTGCCTATTACACATAAATGTGCCTTTTAAAGGTTTTCCCTTTCCAGGTCCAGTTTTTATGGCATTATTGCCTTTTTTCCATCATTTCAGCATTTTTGTAACCAACATGGCTCAGGAACCATTCAACATATCTTGATGCAATTTGGTGTATACATATTTCTCAAGACTACGAGTGTCATATTGGGATATTGTCTGGACAACTTGCTTAGACGGAGTTATGGGAATTGACAGTTAACTTCATATCCTTACATGAGATGTTGCTTCAAGATATCTGATATGTCAGTCATCAGATATCTGATATGACAGTCATCAAATATCTGATATGTCAGTCATTAGATATATGATATGTCAGTCATCAGGTATCAGAATTTGTAGCTGAGTCTGAGTTTGAGAGTAATCTGGAACCAGATCGTTTCTTGACTTAAGTTTCCTCACTCTCCATTATCTGCCGATTGGAGCCTTTTTTTTGATAAACTCAGCCTAAGGCAGAATCATGTTATGGAGTTGTACGTCTGTTTGTCTGTGCATCTCTCCCTTATTTAAGTTTTTCTCCACCATCTACTGTTAGCAAACTTTGTAAATAACTTGCATTTGGATCAAGGGATAAACCTTTTGATTTTGGGCTCAAAAGTCAAAGGACAAGATGACAAGGATGAAAGAGAGGAGAGTTTATTCCACATAATAACTTGTCATTTGTAGGAGATACCTTGATCAAAAACTTTAAAAATTGATTGCATTTGAAATAAGAAAAAAAAAACATACTGATTTTTAGATCAAAAGGTCAAAGGTGAAAGTCACAGTCAGTAAAAAATATGGTGTGTGCAAGCTACTTAAGTTCTGTACCACATGCCTTGACTAAACTTTTTAATGGCTTGCATTTGAGACAAGGAATACTCAAACTGGTATGTAGGTCAAAAGGGTAAAGAGTAGGTCAGTGGGACTCAAGGCTGCCAGAAAATGACTCAAGTGATACACCACAAACTATCAACAAATTTTGTGGATTGCTTGCATTTGATACAGATAGGACACCAATCACTTTTGGGGTCAAAAGGTTAAAGATCAAGGTCACCAAAAGTGGAAAAAGAATGGTTTCCACAAATCAGATTGAGTTAAATTGTGTCTTTTATGTTGACTTTATTTTGCAGATGAAAAGTCACTTCTGTGCCATATACTGTCCAGTTGACCAATAACTTGCATTTTTGGCAACCTTTTTTATTGGCTAGCATATGATGTGGGAAAGAAACCTGTTGATCATGCATTTGAAGAGTTAAAGTGTAATCACACAGGGTTCCATATCAAATATAGTATTTACCACATGGCAGGCATATAATATTCCATTTACAGTACTCATGTTACCAACATGAATGGAATAATGAATCATTGAATTATTCTGACTTTTACAGTTGTTTAGTACATCACTTAATATTGAAAGCAAATACAAGTCAAAACAACTCCAAACAGTCCAAAAATAGAAATATTGTGTTAGAGAATTCAATGTAATTTACTATATATAGTTGCTTATATGTTGAGTCAAACAGCAAACAAGAAAGATCCAGATCTGCCATAGCATAATGTGCCAGCAGATTAGGGTCTATGTTGTTCATTCTTCTGATGACTCCTTACAAATTGCATAGACCCAGATATGCCAGTGCATAATATGAAAGCAGATCTGGGTCTGTGCAGTTTGCAGTTGAACACATCTTATAAGTGAGTACATATAGTATTGACCATTTCCATTTCTGATGCGAATCAGTTTCTTGGGAACAATCCTATATAATGCTCAAAAGATACTTGAGGCTGGTTAATATCACTGACTTGAAAAAAATTCTCATTTAATGCATTAACAGCTTGTTACACTGTGGCTTATTACTGTATTCCTTGTTACTAATTCATGTTTTACAATGGGCAATGAATCCATGAACAGATGATAATTGCAAAGATAATCCTCACTAGTCTTAGAAACTGATCAATTGGATACAGATTGATACATAAAAGGACATAGTCTTGACAACAGAATTATTGGAAGTTTAGGGCAGATTTTGTCCTTAAGCGTGTGAGAAGATCACATCCAATCAAGATGATGACCCAAAATCTGTGTCTGCAGAGAAATTTAGCACTTCATCCTCATCTGGTTTGGTAATGAAGTCCCCTGAAATTGACCACTAAGCAGATAGTGCCCACTGAAGTTTATTGACAATTCATCCCAGAAATTCAATTACTAGATTATTGGATGTTTTTTATATAATACTTTTCATGCCCATCCATCCATTCTTCCATCTATCTGACAGTATTTCCTGCCAACTTTTGTTAGCATAACTAATCACGCAGTTTTATTTGTTTGCTGTGAATCATTTTAAAATAGTATAGTCATCACTGGAATATGCACATATCGACAAATCACTTTGCTCATGCAATCTTTATTAGAGTTATTGTCCCTTTATCTTACAGCACTGTATGACACAATCTCATTATTTCAGTTAAGCATGCAGATTTTATCTGGTAGCATTGTATGCCAATCTTGTTATTGTAATTAGTCATGCAGATTTTGTCTGGTAGCATTGTATGCCAATCTTGTTATTGTAATTAGTCATGCAGATTTTGTCTGGTAGCATTGTATGCCAATCTTGTTATTGTAATTAGTCATGCAGATTTTGTCTGGTAGCATTGTATGCCAATCTTGTTATTGTAATTAGTCATGCAGATTTTGTCTGGTAGCATTGTATGCCAATCTTGTTATTGTAATTAGTCATGCAGATTTTGTCTTGTTGCATTGTGTGACACAATTCTGTTATCGTATGGTACAACCTCGTTATTGCAATTAGTCATGCAGATTTTGTCTTGTAGCATTGTGTGACACAATCTTGTTATTGTATGACACAATCTCGTTATTGCAATTAATCATGCGGATTTTATCTTGTAGCATTGTGTGACACAATCTTGTTATCGTATGACACAATCTCGTTATTGCAATTAGTCATGCAGATTTTGTCTTGTAGCATTGTGTGACACAATCTTGTTATCATATGCCAATCTCGTTATTGCAATTAGTCTTGCAGATTTTGTCTTGTAGCATTGTGTGACACAGTATCATATGACACAATCTCGTTATTGTAATTAGTCATGCAGAATTTGTCTTGTAGTATTGTATGATACAATCTCATTATTGTAATTAGTCATGCAGATTTTGTCTTGTAGTATTGTATGACACAATCTTGTTGTTGCAATTAGTCATGCAGATTTTGTCTTGTAGCATTGTGTGACACAGTATCATATGACACAATCTCGTTATTGTAATTAGTCATGCAGAATTTGTCTTGTAGTATTGTATGATACAATCTCATTATTGTAATTAGTCATGCAGATTTGTCCTATAGTATTGTATGACACAATCTTGTTGTTGCAATTAGTCATGCAGATTTTGTCTTGTAGCATTGTGTGACACAGTATCATATGACACAATCTCGTTATTGTAATTAGTCATGCAGATTTTGTCTTGTAGCATTGTGTGACACAATCTTGTTATCATATGACACAATCTCGTTATTGCAATTAGTCATGCAGATTTTGTCTTGTAGCATTGTGTGACACAATCTTGTTATCATATAACACAATCTCGTTATTGCAGTTAGTCATGCAGATTTTGTCTTGTAGCATCATATGCCAATCTTGTTATCATAATTAGTCCTGCAGATTTTGTCTTGGTTAATGTGATTGAAAGAAGATGAATGTTTTGACACAATAAATAAAGTTGTATGCCACCTAGTTACCAAATAATGTGGATAACTCACACTTTGGGTAATGAAAAAATGTTTGATTTTGGTGTTAAAAAGTCACTGAAAGAAGAAAAATGGTTTCTGAACAATGACTTTCACTGAAAGAAGAAAAATGTTTTCTAAACAATAACTTTTTTCTAAATTACATATCTGTATGAAAATTTTGTAAATGGCATGCACTTGGGGTAAGGGAGAAATTTAACAATTGTTTGGTCTAAAGGTCAAAGGTCAAGTTTACTGAATAAAAAAAGAACAGTTGTAAACAAAATGTTTAATTATTGACCATGTACCTTCACCAAAGTTTGTGGATGACATGCATGTTGGTTAAGAAAGATGCCTATTGATTTGGGATCAAAAGGTCAAAGTTGGAAGGTCAATGACTGAAAGGAAAAATGAATTTTTCTTCATAAAAACTTTGTTTTGGGGCCATGTATCATGACCAGATTTGTTGTCAACTCCTGCTGATCAGATGGTCATACTGACATTGTGTTTTCACTAAAGGACTCATGATGTCTGCTTGGTTCTAAATTAAAATGGTGCTGGTCAGATCTCAAGTAAGGCCATTAAGAAAACCATTTTGAAAAGTTTTTTGTTATAGCTGATTCATCATTATTGATGGTTCTTATTCACTCTATCTGTCTTTATTCTTTTGAAATCAAGTAATATTTGGTGTTGCAACTGATCTGGAAGCATGGTTGCTTAATGGCTAGTGTACAAGACTCACAACCAAAAGAGTCAGGGTTTGAATCCTACCGCTCAGTCAACCTGGGTCAGCTAATGTGGTTTGTCCTTGGGCAAGGCACTTTACTCCAATTGCCTTGGCACTAAATAACCTGTGTGTGTTGCTGTGCAATAAAACACCATGTCAACATTTGCAGTTGACCTAATGTTAAAGTTAAGTACACTCTGTAAATAATAGCTATTTCCATTTCACTGTACACAACAGCAATTCTGCATTAATTTCAGGAATACTAGTGCCAATAGTGACAGAAATTATTTGGTTTTAGGGAAATGAAGTCAAGAAGAGAAATTGATTTTAAATTCTGAGATCTGCAAGCTGGGATAGTTTATTAGGGTTTAGGTGTTATAATAATTTAAATGTGACATTTTTGGGATAAATTTTCTCACTGAATGATCTTGACTTAGAGAGTGGTCCCAAAGCTGTACAAAATGCATTTATTTTATTGTCAAGCAGTACCATTTCAAATAAATGCATTTGACATGCGTGGTTTAAAGAGTTTGCATCAGTTGTCTCATGGGATAAGTTTTCACATGTTAGTCTGTTAATTTTATTCTATGCAGTGTGTTCGTGGAGGTGGTAGAAAAAAAATAGTACTTTTGCCATTGTTTTCTTTTCTCATCTACAGTAAAATACTGCACCTTAACAAAAGTACAGAACAAACTGATTTAATTGGGCAACTGGTGCCAGACCCTCTTGTAGCATAATACATGTAATTTGATTTCCCAGAAGTGACTCATTCATTTAAGTGGTTTTATACCTGAGATGGAGGCATGAAGTGTAAGCACAGTGTGTACTGGAGTCTGAACAGCTTTAATTAAGGTAATTTTTTGGTTCCATAATTCAGTAACATTGAGTTCACATTAGGAATATATTATTACACCTTTCCCATTAATCCTGTATCACTCCTGTCTCTAGATCATATCCCTGGAGTGGGCCATAAATGTGTGTGTGTGTGTGTGTGTGTGTGTGTGTGTGTGTGTGTGTGTGTGTGTGTGTGTGTGTGTGTGTGTGTGTGTGTGTGTGTGTGTGTGTGTGTGTGTGTGTGTGTGTGTGTGTTGAGCCAAATATCACAGTCAATGGCTACAAACTGAGCCCAGTGAACAGTTTCACCTATCTTGGCAGCACTCTGTCCCAGAACGTTGCAATTGATGACTAAGTTAACACCAGGATTGCAAAGGCCAGTGCAGCCTTCAACAGACTACACACCAAGGTCTGGAACAGAAGAGGCATTAGTCTACAAAGTTGAATGTGTAGAGAACAATAATACTCCCTGCACTATTACATGCCTGTGAAACCTGGACAGTGTACTAGCACCAAGCGAAGAAGTTGAACCACTTCCACACAACCTGCCTCAGAAGACTCCTCAACATCAAGTGGCAAGACAGGATCTTGGATACTGAGGTCCTTGCCCAAGCAAGCTTGCCCAATATCTACACCATCTTGATGCAATCACAGTTGCGATGGGCAGGCCATCTAGCTCGCATGCCAAACTGCCGGCTGCCACAAAAACTCTTTTATGGCAAGCTTGAACAAGGTAAACACAACAAAGGTGGCCAGAGAAAATGTTATAAGGACATCCTGAAGACATCATTGAAGAACTTTGGCATTAGCTATGACACATGGGAGCAGACTGCCCAGGACAGTGTCATGTGGCGCTCTTCCATCATTAAAGGTGCTGCAGCTTGTGAGGCCAACAGGACATCCATGGTAGAACAATGGAGGCAGGCCAGGAAATCCTGAGCCAGTAACCCCACAATCAGCGTTGCTACCATCCCTTGTCCACAGTGCCACAGAACATTCAGGGCGCACATCGGCCTCATCAGCCACCTATGCACCCACAGACCATTTGTTCCAGATAAAACACTGGATGACTAAAGTGGTCCTCATTGATTTGATGGATGAGCTATATATATGTGTGTGTGTGTGTGTGTGTGTGTGTGTGTGTGATTTGTAGGCACATCAGCACAATCCTGTCAAGATAGTGCTGAGTTAGGTAGTGAAGATGATAAGTCATAAAAAGACACTTTTTCATTGCTTTTACTTGAACTTTACAATAGAGGGTTAAGCATACAATCTTTACAGAGAATGAAAATCTTGGATAATTTTGGTCTTCTTGAAATGAATAGAGTATGTATGTAATTAGTCATCCAAGATATTGGCCTTTATTGACCTGTATGTAATTAGTCATCCAGGATATTGGCCTTGATAGACCTGTATGTAATTAGTCACACAGGGTATTGGCCTTGATAGACCTGTATGTAATTAGTCACACAGGGTATTGGTCTTGATAGACCTGTATGTAATTAGTCATCCAAGATATTGGCCTTTATTGACCTGTATGTAATTAGTCATCCAGGATATTGGCCTTGATAGACCTGTATGTAATTAGTCACACAGGGTATTGGCCTTGATAGACCTGTATGTAATTAGTCACACAGGGTATTGGCCTTGATAGACCTGTATGTAATTAGTCACACAGGATATTGGCCTTTATTGACCTGTATGTAATTAGTCATCCAGGATATTGGCCTTTATAGACCTGTATGTAATTAGTCACACAGGATATTGGCCTTTATAGATCTGTATGTAATTAGTCACACAGGGTCTTGGCCTTTATAGATCTGTATGTAATTAGTCACACAGGGTATTGTCCTATATAGACCTGTATGTAATTAGTCACACAGAGTATTGGCCTTGATAGACCTGTATGTAATTAGTCACACAGGGTATTGGCCTTTATAGACCTGTATGTAATTAGTCATCCAGGATATTGGCCTTGATAGACCTGTATGTAATTAGTCACACAGGGTATTGACCTTGATAGACCTGTATGTAATTAGTCACACAGGATATTGGCCTTGATAGACCTGTATGTAATTAGTCACACAGGGTATTGGCCTTTATAGACCTGTATGTAATTACTTATCCAGGGTATTGGCCTTTATAGACATCAAAGAGATGAATGATGTAAGGATAGCAAAGATAATCAAAAGAAAGCAATATTCTGTTTATAAAGAAAATAGACCATATGTATGTCTTGTTTATTATATTACTTTATCCAACAGAATAAACTCTAAGTAACAATCAACATATAAGACTTAAAAGATGCCATCTCCCTCAACCAGATACCTTCATGTCTTGTGGGAATGGGCAAGTGATAAAGCAGCAGGTGTGAATACATTGAGAGCTATAGTAATGGGCAAGTGATAAAGCAGCATGCATGGGTACACTGGGAACTGTGGCTGTAGACCTGCACACAGACAGCTCGGGGCATAGAGTCACTTTTCACTGGACACAAGTAACAGTGGAACACAACAGCCTGCTGCATGACTGAGCAACTCTATTAGGATAACACTGCTCTCCTTCATATCATGAGAAAGGCTAGATAGGGTGCAGTTAACATTGCATGATCTACCTCCACATCATGAGGAAGGGGCTAGATAGGGTGCTTTTAACATTGCCTGCATCACCCTAGCCAGCATGTCATGGCTGATGGAGATTCCACCTTATCAGTCAAAAATCACACAAGATGTCAAATGTGACACTATTGGTGCCTGAAATGTGTGTTCACTAATTGATGCTACATACAATCAGAATATGGACTATAAAGAAGAACAGCTCTTGTTGCCATAAAAATGGACAGATTTAACAGCAAACAAGCTCATCATCCTTGGTGACTTCAGTGCTATAGTTGACACAGATCACCAGACATAGTCAGGCATCATTGGCAAGAACGGCTTTGGTAACTGCAACAAGAAGAAATGTGATGAACACAACCTTCTAATCACCACCAGTCTTTTGACTGCCAAACTATGGCAAGATGGCCTGGATGCATCTACAGTCCTTTCAAAGGCATTTCATTGACTACATCATCATCAGGAGAAGGGTCAGGCAGGATGTCCAAGTGACAATGGCCATGAGAAGTACAGAATGCTGGGTGACCACAGGCTCATATTCTCTGTGTCTAATATCTGTATTCAGCAGATGACCACAAGGCAAAAAAGCACCCCAAAAGTCCAGTGTCTCCAAATGGAAGCAGGAGGATGTGAAAACAGGCATTTGTTGAAATCTGCTAGTGACAATTTATGCAAAATCTGGGAACACTGGGCATTCATCAGAGACTTGCTGTACTAGGCTGTATTCAAAGTCTTTTGCATCAACAAGGAAAGCCTTTTGCATCAACAAGGAAAGCCTTTTGCATCAACAAGGAAAGCCTTTTGCATCAACAAGGAAAGCCTTTTGTATCAACAAGGAAAGCCTTTTGCATCAACAAGGAAAGCCTTTTGCATCAACAAGGGAAGCCTTTTGCATCAACAAGGAAAGACTTTTGTATAAAGTTTAAGTGACAATAAAAGTATACAAAATAAAGATAAAGTCATAAGTATCAATAAAGATATACAGAATAAAGATAAAGTTGTAAGTATCAATAAAGGTATATAAAATAAAGATAAAGTTGTAAGTATCAACAAAGGAATACAAAATTAAGATAAAGTTGTAAGTATCAATAAAGGTATACAAAATAAAGATAAAGTTGTAAGTATCAACAAAGGAATACAAAATTAAGATAAAGTTATAAGTATCAATAAAAGTATACAAAATAAAGTCATAAGTATCAATAAAGGTATACATAATAAAGATAAAGTTGTAAGTATCAATAAAGGTATACATAATAAAGATAAAGTTGTAAGTATCAATAAAGGTATACATAATAAAGATAAAGTTGTAAGTATCAATAAAGGTATACATAATAAAGATAAAGTTGTAAGTATCAATATAGGTATACATAACAAAGATAAAGTTGTAAGTATCAATATAGGTATACATAATAAAGATAAAGTTGTAAGTATCAATATAGGTATACATAATAAAGATAAAGTTGTAAGTATCAATATAGGTATACATAATAAAGATAAA
>JAECUM010024613.1:0-21081 GCA_016617855.1 Megalonaias nervosa
GCGATAATAGGACTTGACCTAGGACTCGCAACAGGATGGAGCCTTCGTGCCCAAGCTAAACGGACAACTCTCCTATTAATTTTGGAAAATAACGCAGACAGAAGTAATTGGAGATATGGACTTCAAAGTAGAAGACAATCATTAAGACAGCCATTAAGAAGGTCGCGTGAGGCACCACAGAATGAGCAAGCTACGAGTTCAAGCTCACAACTGACATCATATGCCTCTTTGATAACTCCCCAGCCTTCTTCTAGATGTACATCGCAGGCTAAGACACCGCAAGCTCAAGCTAGTAAAGCGGAAAATTCCATCTTACAACTATCAACAGCTACTGTCGCCGCTATACATTCAACAACCATAGTTAAGCCGGTAAACATTACTCTAGAGCCAACCTCAATGTGTATTGAAACAGTAGTCAACAGATCATTACAAGAGGAAAAGGGGAAGGAGGCTAACAAGGGTACCTAAAGGACGGAAATATTAAGGAAAATTCCACAACAACGGGAAAAGAATTAACACCTGCAACAAAAGTGGTTACAACAACAACTACAAAGGCAATGGATCATCATAAAACCGCAACAACAGCTACAGAACAAAAATTGCTGTATCAAATATACCTCATCAACATACGACCTTGAAAACATCACCAGTACAAATAACAATAGCAACAGCTCCTGGACCTCTCGCTACAAAAACAAGAGCAGCAGCAATATCTACATCTACATCGTCAACAAGCAATGAAGAAAACAAGGATGTAGATAAAGAAATAACATCAAAAGCAAAATCATCTGAGACAATGAGCAACATTACAAAAACAGCAACTACCACCACAACAATAGGAACAATAATCACATCAGTGAAACAAAGGTTAATGAAATATTATGCTAAAGAGGATCAAACCAGAACCAGGAGAGGACAAAACAAGAAAAAGGTAGATGTTAAAAAACGGGCGGATATAATCAACTACATATTTGAACAAAGTGAACTATGGGGTATCACACATCTACTGGAAAAAAATGAGACAACAACAAAACACACTGCAGCATTGGGAACCATCTTGCAAGGATACTATTTCTGTTATGAAGATGGTAAACTACCCAAAAAATTTGAGAAGGAATACATCGAAGCGAAAATCCTCTATGACGACATCAGTAAACTGGGACGGAAGTTCCTTGACTGCCCGCTTGCAGTCTTAGGCCTTATCGTCAACTAGCTGTACAAGATCCACGACATACAGATTACTCCAATCGAAATACATTACCATTGGGACAAATTGCTGGTGGGAGACATGGTAGCCCTTCCTTCAAGAATACAGGGGAAGACCAAAGGAAAGATTCCAAGCTCCAGAATTCATCTATCAGCTGATACCACGACACCCTGATGCCACCACACCCTGCGGGGTAAACCCAGTACTTTTAAGGGCTAAATCAATTGCCTCATGTTAAGAGGTTTCAATCTGGCTTAACTCTCGACTCGATAATACTATTGATAATCTAACATGATCCTTTGGCCACCGTTCTAAATTAAAACCACAATAACTAACTCGGCTATCAAAAATTATTTTTTTTTTTTTTTTTTTTTTTTTTTTTTTATTTTTTTGATTTAAATAAAATATGTACACTGTGTACTTCAAAATAAATTACAAGATAGGAAAATTTAAACTAAAATCCGTGACTCTAATCGCAATTGTGGCTTACACAAAATTGGTAATAGGAAATACCCATCATATGGACCACTGGGTTGAATTTGATATTATTAATTCTGGCGTTTCAGGTACGTTCAAGCTGGCGTTTGCTGTCTCTCCCTGGTCCTACCTGCCTACTCCGACATTAAAAGACGAGTGTGTGGGCCGATTCCCACTCGTCTAAATCAGGTGCCCCGAAGAGCTTATACACACGGAACCGGGGTGATGTCATATGAGAATTGCCCAGTCAAACTTGACGTCTCATACCGCAGTAGATAGGCATTTCATTCCTTCAGCATGAGTGTGTGTTGGGTCCATTCCCACTCATGATAGCCTTTCATACAGGTCGAATGGGACTTATTGTCTTACGACCTGTCCGCTAAATATATCAGCATTCTGTGAGTGCACTAATGCGTTGAGGGATGTGGCACACCACCGTCCCCCTCTAAAAAATCTAACAGCCCCCTGTGGGGGCACTAACCGGTCGCACATGCCCTATTGTGCGAATGCGACCTTAATCCAAATTAAGATAAGACAGTCTGGCTACATAATATAGGCATAGCATAAGACCTAATATTATCTTTATAAGGTGACTCAACTCCAAAGCCATCAGGTCGAGCCACACAAGATGGCGCCTTAAATTAATTTAGGATATAGGACCCAAATCTAGATGTATATAAGGTGGCAAAACCCAGCCATCAATCACCAACTAAACAGTAACTACTTAAAATAAATTTACATTAAAATTTAGCATAGGTTGGCCTCCTTTGCCAAACTCGGCCTTCTGTACATGGACGGAATATGGAACGATTTCCATCCGTCCAAACACCAGGTGTCCGGATGAGACGTCATAGTCGCTGACCAATCCCGACTGATGTCTCATACTGCTTGGTTGACACCTGGTGGTGGCGCTTCTGCTGAATTCCATCATACTTTAGTGCGTGCTGGGTTCAATCGCACTCAAGGAAATCCCCTAGTTAGTGCTGTGGCGGAGTGGCATGTGGGTTCATGGTTAAACATGCTGCATGGGCGGACTGGAGACCCATTTTTATGGATGAAGAAAGATAGTCCGGTAATACCTGCATGCCAACGAGTCTCCTCTTATACTGAGGAGAGTGCTGATGAGGTAAGAAGTTTCGCACTTCCCCTTCAGCATTCAAGTCAATTTCACTAGTTACGGTAGGTCGTTTGGGACTTAGTTGTCCCACGACCTTTCGGCAATTTTTTTTAGCTCTCTTTGAGAGCATAAATGCCTGGGGGATGTGGCTCTTACTCCTTCCCCCAGGATAAATTTATCAGGTCGCTGTGCGACCATAAACCAGTGGTACATGCCCGTATGGGCGAACACCACTTTAATTTAATCTCTCTCTCTCTCTCTCTCTCTCTCTCTCTCTCTCTCTCTCTCTCTCTCTCTCTCTCAATAAACAAAAAAACCCAAATACGACTCCCCAGAGCACACAGTCTACATCTCTCAATAAACCAACAACCCCAAATATCACTCCCCAGAGCACACAGTCTACATCTCTCTCAATAAACAAACAAACCCAAATATCACTCCCCAGAGCACACAGTCTACATAAGTAGCTCAAGTAGCCAAGTATTCAACTTGACATATAACAGTATAACAGGTGCCCTGCTAAGAACTCACCGAGGGCAATTTAGACTAATCCGACCACAAACAGAATACTTAATCGTACAATGTAGTACGCTATGTCAGGTCGAGAAATTCCTACGAATAGAGTACATTGGGAACATCAAAATTAAAGTAGAAAGATACCACAAATGTCAAAAGAAAACAAATACCAACGCTACCACAACAACAAATACCAACGCTACCACTAACATAAATAAAAACGCAACAAACACAGATCCCATCAAAACGCAGCCAGCTAAAACCTTCAAAGCGGTTTTAACACTTACAGGCAATTGTAAAGACATTAGTGAACAAAACCTTACCACAAAACTTAAGGAAAATGGAATACCAATTGAAAAAGCCTATAGAATCAGGAATCAGAAAGGGCAAACAACCCCAAAAGCGGTTTTAGAAACAACAATACCCATACCACCACTTATCAGGTCAGGCCCCCACGGTGCATTTCACCAGCTGGAACCTTTCAACAATAAACCAAGGTTCTGCACCAACTGTCAACATTGGGGACAGTATGCCCTCAAATGCCGCTTTAAGCCTAGGTGCGCCTACTGTGGAGGACACCACAAGGGCACATGTAATAAAAGGTATGTAAAATGCCCCAACTGCAGGGGAAATCACCATCCTAGGGCAACTGAATGCAGCCACTTAATAAAAGAAAATGAAATCATTAATCTGATGAATGCTAGACTCTTATCGTATGCAGAGGCCAAAAAGGAATTAAATAACAACAAAATACATAACACCCATAAAAACCAAGTTACCCGAACCTAAATAAAACAACAAAGAATAGGGAGGATAGCACACTAAACACCAATAGAGTGAAAACAACAAATAAAACCACTCAAACGGAACTCGAAATTACCAACCCTATCCATAGCAACACCCAAATAACCACATGCAAAATATTACAAGAAATAGTAACAGACATAGCGGCCGCTAACATCACGACACTCTCAGCAACTAACATCATACAAATACTTCAAATATTTCAACAAATATTAACTAAATACACATCGATGCTCACGCAGAATCAACTAAACGCTCCAATAAAAACTATTAACAACCACACTGAGAATGGATAGCACAAAAAAGGATCTAACAATCTGGCAGTGGAACTGTAGGGGTCTAAAAAAACAACCTCCCAGAATTAATAATCAAACTCAATAATTCAGAATATAAACCTGATATAATTTGCCTCCAGAAAACACACCTATCGGATAATAAGAATTATTTCCCTAAAATACCAGGCTACTCTCCCGGCAAAACTAAAAACAGAACTAATGGGAGAAAAGGAGGAGGATTGGCCACTTTAATTGTGGACACCATACCCTTCACAGAAAAGCTAGCAGTTCAACTTACAATAGATTTCACCGACACAATAGAAATACAAAACACCCTAGTTAACATTGGGTCAACAAACATACAAATAATAAACATCTATGACCCAGGAGGCAATAGTAACCCAGTCAGCATCGACACATACCGTCAAATCTCCCAAAACCAAACAGATAACCTGATAATCTGTGGAGATTTCAATACACACAATGAACCGTGGGGAGGAAATAGGATTGATAATAAAGGAAGGCTGGTAGAGGCATGGACTGTTGAAGCCAACCTTGTCATCCTCAATGATGGATCACAAACTAGACTAGATTCTGAGGATGTCAACCTCTCTGCAATTGACCTAACTATAAGCACGCCCAAATTAGCCCAAATATCTAACTGGTGGGTGGATCAAGAAAGCACGTTAGGCAGTGATCATTTCCCCATTATCATCTCCTTACAACGAACAGTTCAACATAATCCCATTGAAATCTCGCCTAGATGGAGATATGACAAAGCTGATTGGGATACATTTAAAAACATCCTGGCAGCAATAAACATCAAGGAATTAGAACATAAAAACGTAACCAGCTTTAATGATAACATCCTTAAATGCATACAAGAAGCAGCCCAACTGTGTATTCCAAAATCAGGAAAATTACAAACCAAACAAACAGTACCTTGGTGGAATGATGGATGTAAAACAACCCACAAGGCAAAAAAAACTGCTCTTAACAAATATAAAAAACTAGGAACTCTGGAGATTTTCTACATTATAAAAAGAAAAAGAACTAAAACAAACAATTAAAAAATCAAAAGAACTATCCTGGCAACAATTCTGCTCTAAATTAAACATAAAATCAAACTCTAAACAAGTCTGGGATAAAATTAAAGCAATCCGGGGAAAAACAGTAAACCTAACCCCTAAAATAAGAGGTGCTAAAAACAATCTAGAAAAAGCTGCTAGCCAGACACTTCTCAGACATGAGCAGTAAACAAAATCACACCAACAAATTCCAGGAACACCGGAAAAAAGTGGAAACCTCCCACAAACACCTATTTAAAGACCTAGGAACTAAAGAATCAAAGCTAAATAGTGACATCACCACATATGAATGGGAAATAGCTTTAGGGACAAAAAAAGAAACATCCCCCGGTAAAGATCATATTGGTTACATCATCTATAACAACCTACCTACCAACTTTACAGAAATAATCATATAATTGCTTAACCAAATATGGGATAGTGGGGAAATACCAGATAGTTGGAAACATACCATTATAGTACCAATCCCTAAACCGGGTAAAGATCCAAACAGCATAAACTCATACCGACCCATCTCCCTCACCAACAACATATGTAAACTCATGGAAACAATATTGGTCAATAGATTAAAACACTACCTCCAAAGTAGCAACCTACTTTCAGAAAATCAATGTGGCTTTCGAAACAAGCGATCCACCACTGATCAGCTGCTAAGGCTCGAAGCGGATATAAAACTAGCTTTCAACACCAAACGGAAAACAGATAGAAACCTAATAGCTGTTTTCCTTGACATAGAAAAGGCATTTGACCCTGTCTGGACTAAAGGATTGATTGCCAAACTTAACCACTTCGGAATTACTGGACACATGTTCAACCTGATTTAAAACTTCCTCACAGGTCGAAAAATTACAGCTAAAGTAGGAAACACCTACTCAGAAGAGTATCCCTTTGAAAATGGCACCCCACAAGGAAGCATACTCAGTCCTACTCTTTTTAATCTCATGATAAACGACCTGGATAAAAACCTCACCTCCAAAAAAATGAACATCTCACAATTTGCTGACGATGACGGTATTTGGAGACCTAGAAACCCCGCTGCCAACCAAGTCATCTCAGAAATCCAGCAATGTCTAGACAACATAGAAAGATGGGCGGATAAATGGGGGTTCAAAATTTCACACGAAAAAACAGTAGCAATTATTTTCACCCCCAAACGTAACAATAAGCTTATCTACCCTAAACTATATATTCAAAATCAACTCATTAACTATGTCAAGGTGGTAAAATTCCTAGGCATGTATTTTGATAGCCACCTTGACTGGAAACACCACATTGACCACCTCATTAACACTTGCAATAAAGACCTAAATTTACTTAAAAACATTAAAGGAACAACATGGGGATCCAACCAAGAAACAATGCTAACTATCTATAGGGCACTCATAAGATCGAAACTGGACTATGGTTGTCAAGTATACAACTCAGCCAAGCAGCCATTCCGGAAAAAAAACTAGATGCTATCCAAAGAAAAGCGCTGGCTGTCTGCTCTGGCACTCTACCCTCAACCTCACTTGATGAACTCCAAGTACTCACTGGAGACCTACCACTAAGGCCCAGGAGACAAGAAATGCTACTCAGATACTCTATAAGGCTTACATCGCATCCAGATACGCATCCCACAAAAATGGCTATCAACAAGTGCAACAAAATGTTCAGTAGAAACCTAGTACCCAACTTACCAGGTGGAAAACAAATCCTAGAATTGAGGAATGAATTGCCAATCTTGGAACAACAGGAGGGATACATGAAACCCCCTGACCAGACCCCTTGGGGAGACCCTAAACCAAGGATTAACACCAAGGCCGCCGAATATGATAACAAATTGGAACAGGAGCACCTACTGAAAACAAACATTACAATACAGATAAGCTAGGCACCTACTCCAGTTTCGTTAAAATATACACTGATGGCTCTAAAACACCAGAGTCACCCAGAACATCAGCAGCAGTGGTAATGCCAGAACTCAACATACAAATGGGAACCAGATTGCCAGACCACTGCTTTACTTGCACAACTGAATTCTGGGCTATCAACGAATCCTTAAACTGGGTCTTAGAAAATAACGTCTCTAAAGCAGTAATCATTAGCGACTCCCTTAGTGTAATAACATCAATTAAAACAAATAACACTAAATCAAGAACACCGTTCCTTGCCAGGACTTACCACATGCTAAAAGAACTATCCATCAAACACCAACTCGTGAAATTTGTATGGATACCATCGCATATAGGAATTCCTGGCAACGAACAGGCGTACAAATTCGCTAAAAGTAAATTAGGAGACCCTAACCCGGCCCCACTAAAATATAGCATTACAGAAGCCCAACGCCTAGCTAGAACCCACATTAACAATAAGTGTCAGGAATACTGGAATGCTACCACTATGGCCAGAAAATTATATTCCACCCTTAAGGAAGCAGATAGGTCCATTAAACCTCCAAAGGTTAACAGCCCGGACCAAAAACTTATTAATCGAATCAGGACAGGAATAAAAAAACTAGGCGGCAGCCTTGGTAAATATTTAGGACCAAAACCCACTAATATCAACTGTTACCACTGCCGCACCATAGCAGACATCCATCACATTTTCAATGACTGCACTAAACATCAGTTGGCCAGAATTAAATTTCAAAAGGCACAAAAAGAAATTGGATCCCCATTAACATACCCAGAGTTCCTAGATATAAACAACAAGAACTTAAATACAACCTATAGGAACATCATTAACTATTTAAATGAAACCGGGCTCAAAGGAAAAATCTAATGCCCCATAAAACACCTGTCAGGCAACAACGCTAAACACCGCTACACCAAAACAGTCGTATAATACAAATGGAAAAACCACTGGATAGGTGTCTTTGATATGTCAACCTTGACCTGAATTAATCAACATAGACACCTGTCCACCCCCAAATCAAGCCATACGCATAATTACGCGGCTCAAAACATGGGGTGGACGTCTTTGAGTCGACTAGGGACCTGATTACTCAGCAAAGACGTCTGTCTCTCCCAATAAATAAACGCTGGATAGGTGTCTTTGATAAGTCAACATTACCTGAATTAATCAGCATAGACACCTGTCCACCCCCAAATCAAGCCATACGCATAAATGCGATTATCATGAAAACGGCTCCAAACATGGGATGGATGCCCTTGATATGTCGAATAGGGACCTGATTATTCAGCAAGGACGTGTGTCCCTCCCAAAAAAAATAAATAACCGTAAGCCATACCCGCCACCTAAATTAAACTCTCTCTCAAAAAATAAATATATATATATATATATATATATATATATATATATATATATATATATATATATATATATATATATATATATGTATATATATATATATATATATATATATTCTTATACCTCTATCACCCCCCTTCTTTCACGTCTTGCTCCCCAACAATAACTTGCTAACCTACTCATACCACCTACTCTCAACCAAAAGATGACAGTCAACCCAATAGAATTAGCGAGTCTGAATATCAGAACCACCAGGGCCCGCCTCACAAGGGGACCACATAATCAGGTTAGGGAAGTACAATAAGGCCCCAAATAGACAACATAAGGTGGTCAAAAGTCCAATGATCATCAGGCCCCGCTGCACAAGCCGGCAAAAATCAACTCTAAGCAAAGTGATCGGTCCCAAATAACCAAAGGTCAAACACCCCACTACCGATTGGCCCCTAAAATAAGCACACCCAGAAAGACCCCAAAACTATGTCTCATATAAGGTGGTCTAAGCCCAGGACCATCAGGGCCAGTCACACAAATTGACAAATACTGGTATCCAACTGACTGTCATCCAAGGTTCTCTAATTAACACGTAATTCCTTTTTTTAATTAAAACAGCACAGAGTTTCAAAATTCCTAGTCCGTGCAGGAAGACCAATTTAGATCAATGCCTGGAAACAACGGACACCACCCTGCGGCTCGGCGCCTCCCTTCCTGGTCTACGCCACCCTTTACCTCGACCGGACACAAATAAGCATGCAATGTGCGCACCAATAACAAACTCGCTAACAACCAAAACGTGAGGGAATGATGGTACTACTCCCACTCACCCGATGCTAGAGCTAGACTGTAAAACATGAGTGTGTGCTGGGACTATCCCCACTCATGTAAACCTAACATTCAGGTGGCTTAGAACTTATTGTTCTGCTGCATGACGGCAGAATTAGCAGCACTCTTTGAGTGCATTAACGTCTGGGGAATGTGGCACTTATTCCATTCCTCAAGGAAAATTAACATCCTGTGGTGCAGGAATTAACAACTGGCACATGCACATATGTGCGCACGCCAGTATAATTTAAACAAGTAAGTAAGTAATTAGCAATAGAGGCATAACCACTGGATAGGTGTCTTTGATATGTCGACGGGGACCCGATTTTTTCAGCAAAGACACCTGTCCACCCCCAAATCAAAGCCATACGCATAAATACGCCAATCAATAAAAACGGCTCAAACCATGGGATGGACGTCCTTGATATGTTGGCTCGGGACTTAATTATTCAGCGAAGACGTCTGTCCCTTCCAAAAATAAATAGCCGTAAGCCAAAACCACCACCTAAATCAAACTCTCAAAACAAATTCTTATTTTTCCTTATACCTCTATCACACACACCCCTCCTTATGCCTCCTGCTCTCTAACAAAACAACTCACTAACCTACTCATACTACTCTCAACCAAAATATGACAGTTATCCCAATAGAATAGAGAGTCCAAACACCAGGACCATCAGGGCCCGCCTCACAAGGCGACCACATAATCAGATTAGAGAAGTACAATAAGGCCCCAAATAGACAATATAAGGTGGTCAAAAGTCCAATGACCATCAGGCCCCGCTGCACAAGCCGGCAAAAAATCTACTCTAAGCAAAGTGATCGGCCCCAAAGAACCAAAGGTCAAACACCCCACGACCGATTGGCCCCTAAACAAAGCACACCCAGTACAACCCCAAAACTATATCTCATATAAGGTGGTCTAAGCCCAGGACCATCAGGGCCAGTCACACAAGGTGACAAAATACTGGTATCCAACTGACTGTCATCCAAGGTTCCTAATTAACACGTAATTCCTCTCTTTAATAAAAACAGCACAGAGTTTCTAAATTCTTAGTCCGTGCAGGAAGACCAATATTAGATCAATGCCCTGGAAACAATGATCACCACCCTGCGGCTTAGCGCCTCCCTTCCTGGTCTACGCCACCCTTTACCTCGACCGGGCACAAATAAGCGTGCAATACGCGCACCAATAACAACCACGCTAACAACCAAAACGTGAGTAAGTGACGGTGCTATTCCCACTCACCCTATGCTAGAGCTAGACTGTAAAACGTGAGTGCGTGCTGGGACTATCACTCATGAAAGTCTAACATTCAGGCAGCTTAGAATTTATTGTTCTGCTGCCTGATGGCAAAATTGACAGCACCCCTTGAGTGCATTAACGCCTGGGGATGTGGCACTGATTCCATTCCTCAAGGAAAATTATCATCCTGCGGTGCAGAAATTAACAAGAGGCACATGCACCTGGTGCGTAAGCCTCTATGATTCAAATAAGTAAGTAATTAGCAATAGCAGTAATTCCCTCTCCAGCCCCGAGGGTCATTAAAGCACTTGGAAAGAAACAAGCGACAAATCTGAGCTTGCAAGCAGGAGCGAAGAGAACAACGCTTCTCTTAACATGGGATATCAGCACAGGAGTGGACTTAACTAGCGAAGCACTGGGAGACTATGGACTTGTTAGAAGACGTAGCAAGAGAAACCATACTGAGAGGAGGAAAGCGGCCCTAGCCAGGGAAGCCGACCACTCTCATACCCCGGCTAAAAACCTTAACAAGATACCGGGACCCCTAGAGTCTCTACAGGCACCCCAGAAGCTGATAACTACTACATCCACCCAGACTCGGCAGCACCACATGAAGGATGTGGAAACCCAAACGGACTGCACCACTTCGGAAATCACCTCAGCTCCTGAACAAGAAGAGGATACAACTGGAACTGAGGAAACTACACTTGAAACACATGAATTGGATGGAGAAGTGGACGAAAAGGGTGCTAACACAGAGGACGAAGAGTTAAACGAGCTCATAACGCTACACCAAAATAGGAATATAGGAGACCCTGCACAGCGAAAAGAAAGCCTACAATTATGCATGTGCAGTGAAATATGTGGCCTGGCGGACTTGGAACACAAAAAAAAAACCAGGCCACAGCGATGGCACTTTGGGTAGGGTATCCTCTCGGATTACTATGGCAAAGCGTTCTACAAGACCTCATGGGCACCCTTAGCAATGCCGCCATCGAGTTAGGAAATCTGTATGGATTTGTGGCAATTCCTGAAGGTAACTATGAAGAAGAACCACGTACTGTGGCCAAGGTATGCAAAGAAGAGCTTCGCAGGAAAACCTTCTGGCTGCTGACTTAACAGCCCTTCTTAGGGTACAAAATTGCCCCATTATTACAGGGATTCTAATTTGGCTTAGAATCCCGATTCGATTAAACCGCTAAACCTGATCTGATCCTTTTGTTTTCCACCGTTCAAAATTCCAACCACATACCTGATATTGAACAAACTTTTCTTATGTCGCCTAGACATATTAGTAATTAAAATCTTTTAAGGACTTATACATTTTGTACACTATGTACTAGAATAATTGGCTGATAGGCGATAGGAAAATTTTAAGACTTAAAGGATTGGGCTAATTGCCGAGGTGGCTTACACATTATTGGTTTTAGGATTAGTCCATTAGTACAACTGGACTGAATTTGAAATAAGTACGGACGGGCGTTTTGGGGCGCACACGATGTCCACGGCTTCATCGCACCGACTGCCGAGATGTTTTTTCTCCTTTTCCTTACTCGGCCTGCTGTACATGGACGGAGATGTGGAACGATTTTTACCCGTCCTAACTTCAGGTGTCCCGATGTGACGTCATAGTCGCCGACCAATCGCGACTGGCGTTACATACTGCTTAGGGTGACATCTGCCACACCGCTGTACATTTCGATCCGTCTTAAACTTGAGTGTGTGTTGGGACGATTCCCACTCAAGACAGCCTCTGATTGGATATCCATTCAAAGTTTAATATGAGTGTGTGCTGGGTCCAATCCCACTCATGAAAGCCTTCCATTCAGGTAGCATGGAACTTATTGTTCCTCTACCTGACGGCTAATGTAACAGCTCTCTTTGAGAGCATTAAAGCCTGGGGGATGAGGCACTGATTCCTTCACCCAGGAGAATTTAACAGCCTGCCTTGCAGGAATTAACCACTGGCACACACCCAGTATGGGTGCACGACAGTATAATTCAAATTCAATTCAATTCGCGCAAACATATACAGTATCATTCATTCACCCAGCGGACGTCTTGGCAGCAACATCGGGACGCCAAGCCTGCGTTGCCATATGAAGGACGAGGAGGAAGTATCATTATCACCACGTAGTGGAACAGGGAGTGGAAAAAGCATGCAGCACATGGGCCACGACTATCTATTAAAGTAGCAGAAAAAGAAGCGTGGCCCGTGCATGTGTTTGCAGCCCACGGCGACCCAGTTACCAACCCGGGACTCACCAACCCACCTATAGGCTAAGAAACAACTAGAACTGCGACTGGCGCATTGTAGTCAACTTTATGCTGACCGAAAATTCAGGACTGGAGTAGGGACATGGCGGACTTCGTCGAAGGCTAAGTAGGAGGCCGCAGACCAAGGATAACAGCCAGCCTGTTCCAGTGTAGACAATACCCGGAGAGCCAAGACGTCCATGGACTCGGCATGAAAAGGCCGAGTAACTTTCAATTTTGCCTGGGTGAATGTGTCGGTTTTAATTTTAGCTTGAAAACCTCTTTTGATAATATCTCTATGATGTATTCCAAATTTGATCCTTTTATCCACCATCAAAATTTCCTATGTATTTATTATGCGTGATACAAAATATATAAGTCACTTCGACTTATCTGACTGGTACAAATTATTTAGTTTTATGTACACTTTGTACACTAAATTCCAACTATGAATGTTATTAACAACGAAATTTTGTAACTCATTTTATTTGGTTAATTGCACAGGTGGCCCACACATTATTGGCTTTAGGATTTGTCCATTAGTATAACTGGACTGAATTTGAAATAAGTACGGACTGGCGTTTTGGGGCGTGTACGACGTTCATTGCTTCGCTTCGAGCCGGCTTCCGAGGTCCTTCCCACCTCTGCCTCACTCGGACTCCCGTACAAGGACGAAATGTGGAACGATTTCCACCCGTCCTGACTCCAGGTGTCCCGTTGTGACGTCATAATTGCTGACCAATCGCGATTGGCGTCACAAATTGCTTTGGTTTGACACCTGGTACTGCTGTCATTATAGAACAAAATATTATCTTGAGTGCGTGTTGGGTCAATTCCCACTCAAGTAGGCCTCAGAGCGCAGGCTGGTGCTGTGGCGGATTGGCATGTGGGTGCATGAGGAACATGCTGCATGTGCGGACTGGAGACCCATACGTGGAAGAAGAAAGACAGTCCGGTAATACCTGCATGCCACCGATTCTCTTTCATTGAGGGGTGTGCTGATGTAGTTAAAAGTTACGCACTTTACTCTTCAGCATCCAAGTCAATACACCAGCCAGTGTATTCAATCAGGTCATTTGGGTCTTAATTGACCCACGACCTGATGGCCAAATTAAATAGCACTCTATGAGTGCAGAAATGCCTGGGGGATGAGGCTCTTATTCCTTCCACCAGGATCACTTAAACAGTCCGCTTTGCGGACATAAACTAGTGGCACATGCCCTTATGGGCGCAAGCCACTTTAATTTAAGTCAACAACAACAATTCGCGCCATTCAGCATTGAATAATAAGCCATGGCAACAAACAACCATTTGCAGAAAATTATGAAGTTGCAGGAAGTAGTAGATACCCTAGGTATGGCGGAGTAGATGCTGCTCGCAATGCAGTTTAGGTCTTATAGTCCACACAGATTGGCTATAGAGATCAACAATTTAAAGAGAGAGAAAGGTATATTGAATGAATGATAAAACAGGAAAAGGGGGAGAAAGAGGATGAAGAGGATAAAATCCAAATGAGAGCTTGGAACGAAAAGATAGAAAAGGAAGAGGAGAATGAGAAGAGGAAGAAAGAGGAGAAGGAGAAGGAGGAAAAGGATGGAAAGAAAAAGAAGAAGAATGTAATGGGAAAGATAAGGAAATAGTGTAAAAGAAGAAGAGAGGAGAACCAGTAGAAGAAAACCAAAGTGCCTTTTCAGGGCCACTCCATTGCCTCGAAAAGAGATATCATTGATTTTGCCCTATGTGTGTCTTTGTTTATTTGATTGTTTATGTATATGTCTATGTCTATCAAGTCCCGCTTCGCCAAGCGTTATTATTCGTATAGTTTCTGAACTAGCTGAACATACCCGCCACCCGCTACCCGTACTTTTTGTCCCCGCTGTCACTGTTTGAGGTTTGGCCCGATTGAGGTCAGCACTTGCAACATTGTTGCCAATGTCCAGTAACGTGACGTAACCTCGCCTGTTCCATTTCCCTAATCACTAAACAGACCAACTATACTATATATAAAAGCTATAACGCTTGGTGGGGCGGGACATAGAACTTGATAGAATGCTTGGCGGAGCGCGACATATCACTTTATATAAAGCCTGGCGGAGCGGGACATATCACTTTATATAACGCCTGGCGGAGCGGGACATATCACTTTTTATAACGCCTGGCGGACATTGTTGCCAATGTCCAGTACCGTGACGTCACCCCACCTGTTCCATTCCTATTGTCCCTATACAACCCCAATATTTCTGTCCCTAGACAGCCCCAATATTCTCCATGTTAAATTCCCATTGTCCCTATTTTTTATATATCCCTTTTTAATATTATGTCCCTATTGTCCGTACAGTGGCCCAGGGGTTTTTGTAATGGTAATTCCCATTGTCCGTATAAATCTTGCCCGTATAGTGGCCCAGAGGGTTTTGTAATGGTAATTCCCATTGTCAGTATAGTGATCCAATATTCCCCATATTAATTTCCCAATGTTCCTAATCACACCCACGACCTTTTTGACTAGGATTTCCATTGTTCCTAAAACACACCCCCCCCCCCTTCACTAGTAGCTGGACATTATCCAACTCGTTTCATATATTCAATAATAAATCGTTACCCATTTGTGATCCTCTATATGTAGTGTGACTTTTTCAGCAGACGACGAGTAGAGATGCTTGTTTGGTAATGTACTTGCATTACCTTATTGTTATTTACAATACGCGTGTTTCAGTTCAGTATAAAGTCAAGAGAAGTAGTAAAGGAATCAAAAAGCAAATATTTCTGCATTAAAAGAGATGTTTTGGAAATGGGATAATTTTAGTCCAAAACATCATTCACAGCTTGGAAAGGTTAGAAACCATCTTTAGTTTGAATGTCTTCTCGAAATTGGAATTGGACGCCAATATATGGAGGGCTTACAAGAATGACGGAGTGCCTAGGAACTCTTAACTTTTCTATTTTATCACAAAATCAAGGTTATCCGTTCGAAGAGACCCGATGATGTGCTCAGCAAACTACGTTGTTGTACATTTTGATAGTGCAGTTGAAACAATGTACACAATTAATCAGATTAATCAGAGGTAATGAAAAGGAAATTGAAAAAACAATCAAGTTCACAATATAACAACTAATCATTTGCTCTTGTTTTCGTTGGCTTTTACGGCACTTTTAACACATTATGTGATGTATCAAGCCGAGGAAAGGAATTGAGTGCTAAGTACCTTTCCTAAGGACACATCGAGATGGCCGACCCGGGCCTAGGTGGCTATCCACCCCGCGATCCTTGGAATAAACGGATAGAATGGAAAAGGATAATTCTACGAAGACACTGTAGAAAAGGCAAACGAATTGTTTAATGCAACTGCAAAGCCGACATGATCGACTAATAATAATAATTGAAGACACACGAAACTATTGCAAGAAACGATACATTCTAGTCAACGGATCATTGCGTAGTATACAGACAAAATATACTTTTATTACAACTTTCTTTCTCAATATATATATATTTTAAGTAAATTAGTTAATGATTATACGTGTTGGTAACGCGTTTCGAGACAAGAATTTATTTATGTGTTACAGGGAAGTGAGAGTTCATGGAGCCTTTATTTGTAAATATAAAGGTTTGCTTATTTACCTATATGACTAGCCACATGCGTGGGTTTCGTGGCTACTAAACACGCAGTAGTCGCATGGGTCGCATATAGGTAAAGTGAGTCATTGGACAGAGGCAGAGAGACAGATGGCAGTGACGGAGGGGCGGGGGCAGTGGGGCAAAACGCCCACAAACATACTACTTTTGTTCATAATTCTCCCAGGATTATATTAAGATATATCAACTTGTCACTATTTGTTTTATATTAGAAATATGCAATATGGTGTTGTTTCATATTCGAAATATCAACTATTTTATAAAAGTAAAAAATGCTCACTAGCCATTTTTCAGCGTCTATATGTCGTACACTGGAGTTACTATCGACTGGCAGTTCACTTTCCACGGGTGTATTTGTATACCCTGAGGACAAGGCCTTTTGAATTGTATTTATTGAAGCATGGCAAAACATAAAGGCAACGAATCTAAAGTTACACAGGTACCATTGTAACGTGTATGCCGTATGAATTCAAATGAGCACAACAGAAACTATATACTGTATTTCTTACTAACTGATAGAAGTATCAAGATTGCATTATTGTACATGCAGAGAGGAAACTTATTGATCCAAATGCCACGAATAAAACAATGTTCTTTAGATTTCAAAACTTCACCAAATATATACTATGTCCAGAGCATTCACATTCATTTTTGCCATGGCGCCCCCCACCCACAACAATTTTGTGTGGACACCATTTCTGCTCTTCAACCATTTTGGGCTGGAGACCTTCAGTGTGACCCCCTTCTGTCCTGAAATTTGTAAGATCTTGCTATTGTTTTCTAAGTCCATAACATTCATATTCATGTTTGTACTGTCGCACCCACCCCAACATAGTGTTGTAAACTTGAGTTACTCACCCGTAACATCAGTGACAGCTAGGGTTTGAATAACTGACCACTATGCTGTGAAGACGTCTGGACATAAGCTCCGCCGTTCATTCAGAGAATCTCGTTGAAATGTGTTGGGGTTTGATTTACAATTTTTGTATAGTTCCTCTTGTGCTCAGATTAAGTCATGGTGCCCAAAATACGTGGCGTAATGTACACAAGCCTTAATAGTTGTTTGCTCAGCGCAGCATTATTATTTATTCATAGACTGTCTAGTGTTGTTCACTGTCAGCGGGTAATTTATTGACCTCGATTTCAAGACAGACTTTGCAAACGCCTTGTTGATATGAACATGAGTTATACAGTGGGTGTGTTTTCATATATTTGTAAATATCTATGTGCAGTGTCTGCAGATTATGTTGAAAACAAGGGCTGTGTGAAATTATTGCTCATCGTGCCATGATACCCACTATCTTCCACCTTTCAGGCGATGCGGGAGAGAGGGAAACGAGGAAGTTGACATTCCATAACAAACTCGCCTGAATTGGGATGTTGGTGGGTGAGGGATTACATCCGGGTTATTTAAAATGATAAAACGCTAGTGAAAGATGAAATATTAGTCACGATCACCATCTTTTGTTGTAAGGCTGTAATACTAAATGAGATGGGTAGCATTGTCAATTTCGTTATAATAGCACCATTAATAACTGAGAAATGATGGTCAAAAACAAAGTGGTAGATACAGTAATAGTTATTTTCGACCGATACCCAAATCCAGACGAAACTTATACAAACAAAGTATTCTCCTCTCTCTTTCTTAAATATGTCAATGATTTTTATCCAGGACTGCTTTCATTAAAGGACCTCTTCGTTGACCTAAGTGGTTAGAACGTCTGCCTCTGATGCGGGAGGTCGAGGGTTCGAGGTTAGTGGTAGGACTGGTCAGCCTGGTGCCAGGATAATGTGACTGGGTGGGACATCATGCTACATGTCTGCGGCATGATGCTTCATTGCTGGACATCACCATAAACTGTCATACTGCATACATCGTAGCGATATGACTGAATTTTTTTCCGTTGTGAAACCTATGTTCCTGGATTATGGATATGTAGATTAAAATGCTCCTATCACGCATAATGCCCGAAAATACATCTCCCAAATTGCGCATTGAACGCAATGTGTGTAACAGTTAATGATACAACTTGTAAAACTTTATTTTTGTTTTGAATCAATGTATAAATAATGTATATATTTCCATTACGCTCGGTTGATTGCGTCTGTCACCTATTTTCATCTTCGTTTAAAACGTTTCGCGCATGTACATATTTATTTCTGACTTTCTGTTGTATTCTTGCCATTATCGCCCCAGAAAAGACAATTAATTGTATTTGTTTAACATTTTTCACAACAAATTAAAATTGTGAATACACTTTGTACATTAATTATAGCCGAATGTTGATACTGTATATAGAGAAGAATTAAAAATGTTCAAAATGTCAGCGACGAACGAAGTTTTGACTAAGCATCGCTCGGGGCAAAAAGCTAAGTTAATATTAATGATAATTCTAGCACAAATATTCCTAATGATGATGACTGATGAAGAAATTTGATGTACTTCTATCAATTTTATGAGAGATAGACAGACAGAACAATAGCTGTAATACATCGTGTGAGGCACTCGGTCGACATATATGACACGGTAAGTTACTGACGCATGATATCAGTTTTAATACATGTATTGTCAAGACGAAGAGTGAACTAGCACCGGTTTCTTATTATATATCAAATGGGTTTCCAGAATGCTTGTTGTTGTTGTATTTGTAGGGTTTAACGCCATTTTTCAGCACAAGATAGGCTATACATGGAGGTCAGTATAAATGGTGGAGGAAGAACCGGGGAAAACTACTGAAAGAATCACCGACCCACGAGTCTCACATACCCACATTGACCGAACCCAAGACTCGAACCCACGCAGACAGAAGTGAGATTGCAATGATCCGTAACGGTGAGAGCTTTAGACCACTCGGCCACTGGTGGCCCCGGGTTTCTATAATGGATGGTATTAATAAACAAAATTACAGTAAGACAGATTAATTCAGATGTATTTGTTCCAGTACGCAATGCTCCCCATACCCATGATTTTATTACCGACATCGTTACTGAGGCATACACACTTAGAATTCCACATTTTCACGTCAGTTTTGCTTAAGCTGTATATTCATATTAATATAATCAGGAAACGACTCTAGATGGGGGGGGGGGGGGGGGGTTGTTGTTTTTTTTAATCGTACCATATTATTTGTTTTATTTCCCCGAAAGTTTGAAATTTTTATATTCAGTGACTTGGAAATAGTGCACGGTGCATTATAAATATGCAGTTATACACCAATGCATTTTATCTTTACGAAGTTTGTATTCCCGAACCCATGTACATCAAATAACTAGGGCAAATGGCATTGAATTTCAACTTGACATGGTAACATTTGTCCTCTTGTAAGCATGTAAGCACAGAACAAAACCTTGAAAAGACGTGCACCAGTTTATGTTAATGCTAGAATGAACAATTAAACAGGAAAATCGACAAAATTTCTGGTGTAAGAAGTGTCCAAAATGTTTTATATATGCATCAGTATGCAGTTCATGCATAAGAAGAATTCATATACATTCACGCGTATCCGACTAAGCATTCTCTCTCTCTCTCTCTCTCTCTCTCTCTCTCTCTCTCTCTCTCTCTCACACACACACACACACACACACGAACAAAGAGTCCACTGCCATCGAGACTTTTTAAAAGAGGCTGTTTACTCAAGGAGACTTTTCCAACAGTGGTGAAGCCAGCAACGGAACTGTTTGTTTATAATTTGATTTGAGAAAAAAAAAATGGAGCAGCTATGGTGCACCCTCTCGTCCGATTTTGACTATTTTAGCACATATACAATAAGCATGTACATTTTAAGTTATAAGATAAAAGAAGACAGGTATATAACATTCACAATCCATCAACAACGGCAGAGATGAGACAGTTAGACCCCTCCAATTTCATCTTTTTGATATGATCATTTTTATTCTCTCTCTCTCTCTCTCTCTCTCTCTCTCTCTCTCTCACACACACACACACACACACACACACACACACACACACATGAATATTCATGAGCAGAAGATTTGTACTAATCTGCATCCAGAAACAGTGCGATGATAAAGAATAATGAGCCTGATAATGACAAATTAAAGCTACCACTCAAAACAAATAGCTGTATTTAAAACAAATTGTGTTCAGTGTTATTTTTAAGCTAATTGAAATCATTGGATAGATGATAAGAGAAAGTAATAGTGCATGTGGAACAACCTAACTCGATGAAGAAGAAAATAAAAGATATATATATATATATATATATATATATAGAGAGAGAGAGAGAGAGAGAGAGAGAGATCATGCTTCCATAAGCTCAAACTGCTGACTTATGATTTATTGATAGCTGAAGGCAACCATGCGCTTTGCCTGTACACATGGATTCATTTAAATGGAAACAGGTAAATACAGGTAGCTTGTTGTTATGTG
>JAECUM010024614.1:0-26427 GCA_016617855.1 Megalonaias nervosa
GCATTTTCTCATGTTTCTGACCTATATAATTGCATTTTAAAGTTAAATCTTAATTAATATAATACCTAGGCTTTGCTTTATATGAAGTGTATATTTGTCGGTATATATTTGCTCGATGATTTATGAAAACAGACAATCTAATAAACTGGTACTTCCCAGACATAGTGATGTCCGCCATTTTTTTTTTCCCGCTACTGGTACACTTCGAGTTTAAAACTAATTTTATGATGAAATAGTGTACAAGAGGCAGATAAAATATCCAGATCACCGATTTTATTCTTAAAACACAAACTGCTATATACGTACTATTGTTAAAGTTTCGAAACACAAGTATGTATGTTTTTATCATCGAAGGATAACATGCGCAGATCGGGTAGTGATAGGGGCCTAGTTTCCAACTCGGGAAATGGTTAATGGTCAATCAGTTATCGAAACACATGCCTGTGAATGTGCAAGAGTTTATTTGTCAGCTAACTGATATCAAAACTAGGCCTAGCTATTGCTGGCTTAAAGAATAGTATTAGCTACAAAACAAGGCTAGAATAAACCTGCTTAAGGCGAGGGGGCATCTCAAAATGTATTTGTCAATGTACCGCTGAAAAAAAAATCACAGGGCGAAGTCGTTTTCGCTTTCCTAACAGAAGAAGGCGAAGTTTACATTTTTTAGGCGACTTAATCGCCCACTTCGCCTGGTAGCGTGACCCCTGCAGTCATCAGGTCAGTCCTTTCACAGCAACTTGTTGCCATTCATTCTCTTCTTATATGTACCACAAGCATTTTAGCGTTTTTTACGTGACCATTGCCTGGATTATGTGGTGGCAGTCCATATCATTGTTGATCTTAACACTTAAGAGATGATGTACTGTTATACCCTCCAGAGTCAGCCTGAATCTTCGTCAGAATGGAAAACATCCTTATTAGTGTCTGCACTGAAATGTGGTAATGTCAGTACAGCTCTACTAAGCCCACCAAGAAGTTTAAATTGTTTCTTGAATGGGTGTATATTCATATTTCTGACTGCCTGCCAGAACTGCTCAGATTTGGTACTGTGTGGGTGTAATGTTATTTTTAATGTCAGTAAGATCCTTCACATGAATCACAAACACACACATTATTAATTCACACCCTTTGCGGCTTTAAGTCAAATTTGCAGACACATTTCATGTCATCATTATCATCACTGTCACTACTCCCTAATTGTGAGAGTCAATCTAGAAGATGATTATCACATACTAGTATTATTGACAAAGACAAAGGCCCTATTCATGCCAGGCATTATGGATTACAATGGCAGTGACACATACTTTAGTTTGGCTTACATTCATATTTACAAATGATTCAATCAGGGTCAGTGGTATTTATATCAGTTTTTACGACGTGGTCATTCAAAGTAATGTCAAATGCATAGTTTGCCTTAAAATCGTTGTCGCTGGTCACGATCTGCAGTTGGTCATTCAAAACTGTTACTTTATATAATAATTTATTATGATTATGGTTGTTATTATTATTATTATTATTTATTATTATAAAATTAAGATTATGATTTCTTTTGAATAATAAAATAGTGATTATACTGAATAGGTTTCATTGTTTGCATGAGAGCTTTGTGTGATTTAAGCATCAGGAACATTATTTTTGACTAGATCTGAAAAATGATATTACTGCCAGAAATGGGAGATTGTGCTTGGCTATAAACCTGGCAAAGAGTGTCACGGCACATGTAATTTTATCCACATTCGATGCAGATTCTGCAAACATGGATCTCAGTGATGGCATATTTGTTGTCGCAGTTAATATGATTTTATGAGATTGGGTTTTTGCATGTTGCATGATGTCATTCTTGCCACTGTTACAGACTTTAAAAATCAGCTTTACAGGAAGAGCAGAACGCATATTCATATTCCTTTGAACTTGATGGCAGCCACTGAAATTCCTGTTTCCAATCGTCGTTTTATTTTATGCGATATTTTGGTTGCTTGGATTTCAGCATTTTTGGCATTGGCACTCAGACATCTTGATAAACTTTAAATACTGAAGTCAAATCAACTTTTTACTTTAACTACTCAAAAAAAAAAAAAATGTCTCTATGTCCAGCAAAAGTTTATGTAAGCATATTTCATAATGGATCTAGTCAAATAAAGATAGATTCTTGGAAAGTGATGACTGAAAGGATGTGGAGGATACCCTCCCACCCCCGATCCTTGACCTGTATCATTACTGTTGTAACTCATGAGAGGGAATTGATGTAGTTGATATATTTGTTCAACTAATCACTTTATTTTGTCAGCGAGAGGTTTATATACCCCGTTGTCGCCGGTGCAGCTGGTATTGCAACTTGTTGGGTCATGTGACAACTGTATTGACGAGACATATCATTACAGCATCCGGGTGTGCGATTTTGATTTTTAACGTAGCTTTTGCAATTTATCAGTCATGTCGGTACGATTTATGCAGTGTGGCAGTTTATAGTGATGTCTAACACTGAAGCATCATGCCGCAGACTTACAACAGGACGTCCCACCCAGTTACATTATCCTGACACCAGGCCGACCAGTCCTAACACTAACCTCTTAATGCTGAGCATATAGCGAGGCAACTGTTAGTGCCATTTTTATAAGTCTTTCGTATGACTTGGCCGGGGTTCGAACCCTAGACCTCCCGCATCCGAGGCGGACGCTCTAACCACTTAGGCCACCAGAGTGGTTGGTTTCAAATGATACCATTATCTTATGGTGGATAAAACATAATCATAGAAAACTTTGTTTTAAATTGGGGTATAAACAAAGTAATGACTAGAAAACTCTTTTGAAATTTTATTTAAATTACAAACATTTTGTTTTCTATATTATAGGGTTTTTTTTTTTTTTGTAATACTAAGCATAAGGCTGCACAAGAGATTTTTCCATATATAATACACAGTTGGATGTAATTGTATTGGATCACAAATTATATCCATATCTCCAATAGCTCTAATGTTGGGTCCAATAGAGGGCATCAGTTGAATTGTGCTATATTTTATCATTTTTCTAGAAACCTTCATGAAGATTTAATGAAATTGTTGTGTTTAAATATTGTTGATGCAGCACATAAGACTCATCGATATTTATTTTGATGTGTAGTGGTCATGATGCCAGAGGACCACCCCATGGTTTATGACGTAATCAGTAAAATGCAATGGCAGTCTTTGGAGGAAAATGTTTCTTTAAAAGTGTTCAATTCACTTCCAGCAACTGACTATAGCGCCAGAATATCTAAGTTATCATGGGAGGAAATATAATAAATTAAGTTTAAAATGCCTGGACTCCCATTTAAACAGCCATGTTGATCCCTACCATCTATAGAGTATGTAATTGGTAATCCGGATGCTGCAATACTAGGTCTCGTCAATACAACTGTCACATGACCTAATATGTAGCAATACCAGCTACAGCGGCGACAAACGGGTATATAAACCTATGACTGATAAAATAACGTGATTAGTTGAACAAATGTATCAATCACATCAATTCCCTCTGATGAGTTACAATAGTAACGAAACCGGTCAGGGACAGGGGATGATTAGATCCTCGAGCGTCCATATCCTTTCAGTCATCACTTTCTAACAATTAATATTTTATCGGGAGTGAAGGCGGTTCTCTGCTGGATACTAATCTGACAGATGCCAAATCCACCGAGAGCCTGATGAATCTATACGGAAGAACATCAGCACTTCTATCCAACTCCTCTACAACTATGTGATTAGAAGAGCTGTGAAAACTAACAAAAAGAGAAAACTGGACATTCCGGTTTCAAAATGCTAGCAGAAGCTAAGCGTTCGCTACTACCTAAGCGTCTACAGACTTTAACCTATTTGAACGCCGTAAAAACTGTATGCTTTGTCAGATAACATAAATCTTCTAATCTGATAAAACGCTCTCTAGTAACAATATTAATCGGAAAGATAGAGGCTTTTTTATCGGATTTACCAATTACATACTCTACAGCTGGTAGGGATCAACATCTGATTAAATGGGAGTCCACACATTTTTAACTTAAGATAGATTACAATATTGCTCAATATAGAGGTTCCTATGACTGGAAAGATATAATTTGACGTTAAATTTATAAATTGGATACTCTGCAAAGTGTAGCATTAAATACTTTATTCGAATTACACTAGATTACTGCTTAGTAATCTTTTTCTCGCTCTAATCCCAGTTGCAAATAACTGCATAGTTATATGCTTAAAATTTTAAATTCATTGCAGGGTGAACTATTTTCATGTAAATACCGTCATTTCTATATTTCTCTTTGAAGTACGATGTAATACATTAAATTGAAATTAAGAACTTTTGATTCGTACTTTCGAGTAACCCTTGTACTGTGACAATGAAAAATAAACCTGCATGAATTTAATGTTGTACCAACGCTGATGCACATAATGGAGTTAAGAACTTGTAGATACAAACCTTATGTTTAATTCATTTTCTGCCACGATTATTTCATAGAGGCAGAATTTGTATATTATTTGGCAATGCATTTTATTGATTTATCTTAATTATATATTACAGATGTATTGACTCAAACCAGTGTTAAATGGTAAATTATAATCTCTTTTGGAAATTCTGAATTGCCATTTATAGATATTATGAAACGGCACAGTAATTAGCAGCATTTAGATTGGTTCTGGACTGGCTCTTTGAATAATACGTAAGTCATTTCAACTAATCTAATCATGTAAACTGGTAGAAAACAAATCTGAATTTAATTGTCTTGCCGTGTAATATTTTTGAAAGAACGCTGGGCGTTTTTACATATTAGGATTAAACCATTAGCATTAAAATACGTCGTTCTCTCGGACTGGAAATAAAACGCCAAAGGTTTTTCTCAAAGGTTAGCATTATCTGATAATGACATAAATCGTCCAGAATATTGAATTGCTGGTAATTCAGTGGTAAGACTCTGCATTTATTTGCTGTATTGATATTTATAAGGTTTAAAGTTCAAAATTATTTACGGATGTGTATTGAACTTTTTTAGCAGTAATTTAGCTAAGCGAAGATGTAAACTGTGACGTGATAGAGTCTGCCATATGTAAATATTTTGTTAATTTACTCAAAGAACTGTTTTTGGTTGTATTTTGTGAAGGTTTCAAATTAGTTTTAACATTTAATAAAATTTAGTGTTGAGTAACCATTTTTCACGTCTTAATTGAACCAAATTATAACAAGCTTCCCATCAAACAGCGTGGGATTTTAGGGAGACTAGTTGGGTTACGCTGTGAACATGTGACATTTTGGCCTTATCATTTTTGCTACCTAGCTTTTGATTGAGACGAAATAACCAAGAGTGTTGTGATATTACGTTAAACCTTATTCGTTTAAACAAATGAAGCGCGTGCAGAAGTTAAACTCTGATAAGTTTGGATAAGATTTGTCCTGTTAGTGTTTGGTTATTGTTATGTATTTCTCGCATGGTGATATTTTATGTGGTCCTTTTGGCATTTAGTTCCAAACCATCGTTTGTTATTTTATTAAAATTGGATTGCTATTATTATTACAAAACATTTTAAAGCAGTGTTATTAAATAATGACGAGATTGATGAATATATACTCTAGATATCATACTGATATATGAATTATATGTCGTTATGTGCATCAGAATCTTCCTTATTATCTCTTCAATCTTACCTGTATCAATATTTTGAATTAAATCAGCATTTCAGTTTTCTTGACATCTCGGTTTTTTGTGATAATGCATTATTGTCCTCAGGTTAATTCTTGTTTGCAGAAACTATCATCATATTTCAGCGTGTTGCAAGAAACAACACAATTGTCAATAACAGAAGTATTTCGGAGAGTTATAAAGAAAATACTCATATTGTCACCACATGTGCCATTTAATATACTAAGAATATTATTTCTACATATGTCTCTTAGTATTGTCGGAGTGGTATTAATTTCTTGATTTAGTGCTATACGTTTCTAAAGTATCTATAACCGCTGAGTGTTTTCGCTGTATTATCAGATTATTTTTAAAAAAAAAAATAATTAACGTAATCGGCACCAACATCGAATTGTGACCATGCCCAGTGACGTCATGGCGTAGATGATCGCCATATACAAAGATGTATAAAAACATGCCACTTGATGGAATACAAAACGCTCCCACTTGCTTATCGACAATATTAAACGATATAAACATAAGCCTTCGAAATGTTATCGCTGTAGTAAGAAAATGTCAGAATATGAGAGAAAAAATATAAAAAATAAAAAACCACAGTTCATCATGCAGTTAATATATAAATTTGTGCTAAGTTTCATACAAAATGTATGGATCTGATACGAAATTTCTATGTTGACATTTTAATCCCGTATATGACCTTGACTTTAGGGTCTAGGTTTGGTACGCGACGCATTGTCTAGTAGAGATACACATAAATGCAAATTTTCATCGATAGCTTTTAATCCATTCAAAAGTTATGGACCGGACTATATAGCCTTGTCTTCAGAGATACGTTTATGTTTTTAATTTAAAATTTTATAATAAAGGTAAAAATGATATTTATATCTAATGGAAAATAACGCCTGATATTTGTTCCTTTTCGATATATTTAAAATATGCCAAAAATTAAGTACACATTAAATACATTGTGTCTCATTCTTTCGGTTCATTTCATTCATACCCAAGAAACACTCGTTTTAAGAGTAAATAAATCATTTTCACAAGTGATAATATCGATTAATACAGACAAACGAAATTTATTTGAAATTTTGAGACCGAAAAATTTATATAAATACATACACGATGGAGAGGGCATTTCTTTGATATTATAAACCAATATTTTGGATCTTTGTGTTACATTTATATGGGGATTTCCTTAAAACAGTTGTAAATTTGCTTTATTAACAAAGAACTCCGCTGCTACAATTCAACAGTGAAACAGCCAAACGCTACTTATGGCGGTCCAACTATTTACCAGAACAACCCGAAACAAACTGAGAATTCCGGAACAAACCGAAAATACCGGAACAAAAATTAGATAAATAGTTGAAAACATATTTCTTAATTATAATTAACCTCAAAGTAGTATTAAGGCAATTTTTGATCCAAAACATAATGATTGCAATAAAATTTCATATTTACAAACTTCGTTGAGTCGGTGCACGTTCTCATTGTACGGTATACCTATCCCAATATCTGTTTGCCTGAACAAATTTAAGAAACTGTCTCTCCCTCTTTGGGGAGCAATTAATAAATGACAAAGTAGATTTTTCTTAAATTGGGATCCACAATGCTACAATGGAACAAAAACAACGGTGATTTATCTTCATCATATCGGACGTACAAAGTTATTGACGATTCATCATCCACATCTCGAGATGTAAGTCTTAATCATGATAGTGATGTTTTTGAGAGTATGGATACCAATTACAAAAATATTTCTTCTGATTCTGACCAAGTGACCAATATAGAAAATAACCTGCGATTGGACATTCTAACGGAACATTCATGGGCATTGATTTAGCTGTTAAACTTGTACGTTCTTGTCAAACTCAATTGATATATGTACCTACTCTCATAAAAGAAGGCGTTTACATTTTGGTAAAAGATGAACCCCATGTAATCGACAAAAAATATCAAATAAACATAAAAGCAATTTTCCAGATGGCTGTGGAGCTTGTGATGGGTCAGAAGGTACCTCACCTACCACCCATTACCTGATTTTATCAAATGGAGGCCTGAAGAAAATATTTCACAGAAATGGGGTGTACGGAAGAATTATTAAAACAGAACATGCCCCTCTTCCCGGACAACTATCTCCAGACAATATATAATAATACTCCAATGGTACTACACTTCTCTGAAACGAGTTACATGGCTGACCTCCGATGCCAATCTGTCTTTACCTGAACATATCGGTACATTTAAGGATCTAGCTCCCATGCAAACTGTAAACACAACTGTGAAGAATACTTGCGGACTCCAACATTCGTAATGGACGGAATATCTGAACTCCTTTCAACAAATAAACCTAACATTCCTTGGTGTAGACAAAGCATTCAATTTATGCCACATGCACCTGTCTGTGACTTGTTATAAGCAGTTGACCTTGACCAGGAGTAGTATGAAACTACGGGTTTGTCCCTCTGGTCATTTTTGTGGCCTTTCCACGCGTTCTCGTCTCTACCCATTAAGACAGTTAAGCCCCTATGTGAGTGTTGTCTGTTGGCCCTCTTTGTGGAGTTTCCATCTGGACGAGATTCTACCCACCGTGACTGGATCACTCGCGTGACGTGTGTGATTGCGTGTGTGAGGTCAAAATTAAAAGTAAACAACAGACAACACTCACATAGGGGCTAAATTGTCATGGTGGGTAGAGACTGACACAGGCGAAGCTCCATCACTTACTGGCTCGATTTTTATTCATGACAATAGTGATTATGATTCTTATTCAGAGTTTTATCCATCTTATAGTTAAACTGACTGATGTTGACAAGACTGACTTATTGATCAGAGGCGACGAAAAAAAGCAAAGGCGAAAGCCATAAAAATCGAATTTCCAAACGACACTCAAGTTTGTGCACTCGTCATTTATAATAAAATGCAAAACAGAAACTAGTAGATGATGCTGTTAACAAGACAGAGACAGGATTCTGAATAAGCTCTATGGAGACGACGGGCTTGTATATGCCTACGACAGCATCTGTTTTAACATTTTGAGGGATTATATAGCAGTCAAAATTAAACACGTTTATGATAAATTTCGAAAATTGTTTGATCAAATTCTCAAAGATTAAATTAAATCTAAGGGGGAAAAAAACCTGTCGTGCGGGACGTATTAAAAAATTATGATCTAACAATAACTGTGAATCTATTCTTTACTGAACTTAAAAAGTGTATTACATGAATGAAATAATAGACGTTCATTTTAATGGCCTTCGAAGGGCTCTCGTAAGTACTGGACAATATAGACTAGACAGTCACAGACACTGCCTGACATCTAAAGACGTGTGGGCAGCCAAAACAAATGACGAACGTGAAAAACAATATGCAGAGTTTCTCAAATTCATCTAAAATGAAAAAAAAAAAAATTGTGATTTCATCTAACGAGACAACTTCAACAGAGGCACCTAAGAGCAGTGGAAGGAAACCTCGTCAAAGAAAAAGGACTGAACGAATGAGCACGAACGGCAAAACGGTAAAAACATACCGACGCTGACACAGACAGGTGCACTGACAAAGACGATGGATTAAGACCTATACAAATGGGGATTAAATATAGTTGCACAAAAGATGAATGTTTTAATCGCAATGTGACAACTCGCTTCTCTGCGAGTGGTATTGGTCAATTGGCAAATCATTCTTTAATCTAAGCGATCCGATCTTTTATATTTCATACATAATAACTTGGAAGTGTTAATATATCTCGTTACATTGCGTTATTTAACACAGTTTATAAATGATAATAATAATGATAATAATAATAATAATAATAATAATAATAATAATAATAAGAAGAAGAAGAAGAGCATAGTAGCTTTTATCTGTATTCCTTTATTTTTTATCACTCTTTATGTTGTATGTATAGTTCTTACATATTAATTTGTGTTATTTTGCCTGTCTTAAATATTGACATGCTGAGCAATAAAATATTAATCTGATTATTTTAAAAGGCCGTGCTTATATTTATACACAAGAAAATGAACAGTGTGGTTAAACAATAATAACAGCTTATCAGCACTACTACAAACAATTGTACTATACAACTTGTATCGTCCTACTACTAGCCTCTGCTTGCCGATACTAGATTCACTCAGATATCCTGCTTACAAAGTTCAATGTTTATAATAAACACACACACAAAATTTTGGTACCAATACATTTGAAGTACGTACGATTTATTTTCCCCAGAATAATAATCCCCCTCTTATATCAAAGTACTGATGGAAAAGAACGAAAAAAAAAATTAAAATAACTAACGTCAGTATAAAATTAATGGAAATTAATAGAAATAAAAGTATAACATGTTATACAAGTAGGTAGAATTAGTGTTTTAACCTTGGTTCAGGTACCATCTATTTTTGTTCCGGCATTTTCGTTTGTTCCGGCTTTTTCTAATTTGTTCCGGTAAATAGTCTGACTCTACTTATGGTCATGGACTACATTAATCATGCACATGCTGATATGAAAATCGGTCACCGGCCACAGGGGTACGAAACAAATTTTTAAAAGCACTTTGCTATGCAGACCTTGAAGATGAATCTGCAGGTCAAATAGACGCCGAGATTTGTAATTTCAATGAAAATGCCTAAAGAGCAAATTAATTTAAAAGTCAATGAGATATTCTTAAAAATGTCAAAGTATGTTTATATGTGTTTAACTCACTAAGTCATCCTGAGCTGCATTTGTTTCAAAAACAAAAAAAAAGAAAGAAAATTTATTTTTGTGATCAGTGAATAGTAAATCAAAAGTTCAGTGTGACCTAATGCTTGATTGTTGATTCTGTACTAACCAAGAAGCAGACATTATAAATTAAGCTGTTGACTCTAATAACGGTTGGATCCAAGAAAATGTAAACTCACCCTTTTGGACCCTTTTGGAATGGCTTAAGAACAAACGTGTACATGGCAAATGGTAGTGTGCTGCGCGAGCAAGTGTGTGTGTGTGTGTGTGTGTGTGTGTGTGTGTGTGAAAGGGTGAGAGTATCAACAAAGGAAATCCGATTAATAGTTAGAATAAAGCAGCTATTTGATATAGATCGAAAGATAGGTGGACATATACATGGGTTAGTAGACAGTAAGACTAACAAAATACCCGTTAGTTAAAAGATGCTTTCTTTTCACAAAGGAAAAGTGATCTATGCCTTTATTAAAAACGTAAGTTAATTAATTTTGCTTTCTGTGAATCAATGCATTCCCTAAAAGATTTTTAAAGCATGAAAAATGATCTTTATTCCGCTCATTTAAGCATAAATGGCAATAAATTTGCATGCGAGGTAAAGTAACTAAATTTTATTTCCCTGGAGTTAAAACTTAGTTTCAAGAAAAGTTTTCACCGCATGTACCACCCTAGCCCTTCAACGTGTCATGTCTTGTTCTCCTGTGGTGTACTGGCGCTTCAGACATCTGAGCAGCTTCTCTTGGCGTCTCCATTTTCTTCTCCTTGGTGGAGGGGGGAGGGGGGGGTCCACTATCGCACATGCCCCTGATACCTCTTAACATGCATAGTATTGTAACGTACTCACCCCGGTTTAATTTCCCGGCGCAAGTTCACTTATATTTAGAAAATTGCTTCCTGTTTTGAAACTTCGGTAGTCCTTAAATTGAGACCTTGAATTAGTTGCAATACTATAATGTACTGGTAGTATATAGAAAGTCGTCTGATAACAGACGAAATCCCTGTAGAAAAATAATGGCTTCTTCTACTAGCTACTTATATGTGAGGAAATTATTTATCTAAGTATATAAACAACATAAAATCTGAATGAGAAAATTAGAGGATTTATTTTAGTCTTAAAAATGTCAATAAACAAATCAATATAATGCAATTTACTTATTCTCTTTCTAGTCAATAAATAAATTAATATAACAGAATGTTCATATTATTATAACCAACAGTCTCAACAGTTTGTATTAAATAATACTATAGATCAAATAGAATTTATTGTAATGATTTCAGAATATTCATAGGGTAACATTAAAATCCAAATAACAAAAGGATTCAAATAAATAGAATTAACATGCGAAACGGGTGACCATTTCTGTTACGATAAAAATATCAAGTCATTTAAATGTAATGAAATAGCGTTATGGAGGCCCTATATCCCTACGTAAAGTACTCGACGCTTTATCTTTGGCTCTGATTTTCCATAGTACCGAAATTTACTAAACGACTATATATATTCTAATGTGATTATTTTCAGTTAATTTCTATTCAGAGAATGGTAACATTCCCTATCACTTTTGGAAGCCGATTATACATTATGTATTCCATTTGCATACGAACCCGATGCCGGTTGAATGGAAAACTGACTGGTGTGCACCACACCCATATTTATAACCTTCTGTTGCATTACACAGTGTAACACTCCGCCAAAATAGTACATATTGCTAACAAGTGTTAAGACTCAATAAATATTAAATATCGTTAAAATACTGAGATTCAAAACAAACATTGAATGCTAATTATATTATTACACTCTTAATTACAAACGTATGACCAAACACAAAATCATTGTGCCATACGTATAAGGAGTAAACATTGGCCTCCAAACAAGTTGGTGGTGCGGGAAAATTAGAACATGCACTATCCTAATGCGTTATCCTTGCAGGAGACGGTAAGTGCATTATTTTATTGTTGAGCATAACTTATTCTACGTGAAAACTAGTTATATCAACGGTTTATTGGTGTTCAATAATGCTTGTATACACCGCGTAGTGGAAATCTGAGGTGCCTCAATACATATATTGCCTCCAAAACAAAGATGGCGGACATCGTGAAATACATTGAACATTGTACATAATATCAATCATACAGAACATTTGTTTTGTAATACATCGAACTTAACATAGTCTCGAAATACCCATCTGGACATGAAACTATTATATGTATGATTTACAGCATTGAAACAATGTAAACAAATGATATGACACACTGGAGGTGCCTACAATACACAAATTGCCTCCAAAACAAGGATGGTGGCCATCGTAAAACACACCGATCATTGTGCATAATATAAATGATACAGAACATTCTTTGGCAAAACATCTTGCTTAACATAGTCTCAAAATACCCATCTAGACATGAAACTAGTATATTTGTATTCATGTAAAATTCGTAACAGTATTATTACCTAAAATACTCTAATAATCATGAATATTTTTATTTACTAAAACATTTTAGTATAAGTATTATATATCTGTTCAAGAAATAATTATCCGAGAAGGATGCAAACTATATCTAAAACTATTCAGTCCGATGATTCGATTCGTAACGAAGATTCGATTCTGAATTCAATGCAGGATTTAACTGGAAAATATTACTTATTTTGGCTGTTATAACAATGACTTTGATTGAACCAGTCCCAAAGTTGATAGTAACCGTTTTATACCCAAGAAAAAGATTCCTATGAAGTTTCACGACCATCAGACAAATGGAACTCATGTTATCATTCTCCCCGCCAAAAAGAGAAGATTTACGGATACAAATGCCACATTTAGCCGTAGTCATCATTATTTTGAGTGAATTAACCTCCAAATCAATAATTTTTGTCCTCGTCACAATCAAAACATCCCTGTGAATATGCATGACCATCGGATAAATTTCCCGACAAAGAGCAATTTATAGTCTCTGTGATCTGGATTGATGATGGACCAAACTCCAAATGAGCTGCATTGGTTCGTTACCGGAGAGCAACATTCCTGTAAAAGTTTCATGTTCACCAGACGAATTTAACAGCAAATTGATATGGAAAAGATACGGACCGACACAGAGACGGGGCGGGTGTATGAAAAAAGGTAATATGAATATTGGTGAAAATCAGCGGATTCAGAATAAATCAATAATTATTTTTGTCAGATAATTTACACCACTGCAATGACCAACATTCGCTATCCGTAATGTTGATCAAATAACTTGTACTGGGTCAAAACAAATTATTGCTACCTATAGTTTCACGGTCGATTTCCCTTCTTTTCTCCTTTTTTAGTCGGAAATATTTAGTTTAGAAGCAATCCAACTGGCATGAAACCCCCCCCAACCCCCAACCCCCCAATAAACTCTATTTCAAATAATCAAGCCCCAAATGTTCTAAAAATTTCCTTTCAGAGTTGAGGGGATATATCTGGCCATTATTTTGAAGGCCCAATGTTTGCTTTAGGTTTGTTGAAATTAGATTTATATCTTTGTCTAATCTGGCTCATAAGGAAATACATTAATATTTGTTCTTAAATTAGCATGTCTTCCTTATATATATGCAGAAGTATAAAATATTTTTAAGATATACGCTTCTCAAGACTCCAAATAATGCACATATATCTTTTATTAGCTCCCCCTAGCTGGTAAAGTACAGTGAAGATAGAGCAAATGTGGCGTCGTCTCGATTACTATTCACAGCGTGTATTTCATTTTTTGTGGATTACGGCAAGATATTATGTCTGTTACTTCTCCTTTTATTGAAGAAGAGTGGCGTTTGTATTCACAGAGTGGTGCAATAAAGTATTTTTCATTGTATATATCGTATTTGTAAAAATGTGGCTCACTGAAATAAGATAAAACCTGTTGAAGTCTGCTTCCCGGGCAGATGGTGTGTGTGTGTGTGATCTTCATCTTTAGAAACCATGTTGCCGTTATAAAATTGTTCGTTACATGCACATATTGCTCTTTACGCCCTATTTACCCAGTTATCTTTTACATTTATGATTTTGGTCGTGGCTACATATCCGGTACATGTATTAGTAATATGAGCCTCCAATAGACAAAGATGCAATATATGGGGCATAAGGGAAATCTGATGCTAAATGCCTCCATAAACTTTAACGTGAGAAAGGCACTATGGATCATAAGGGGAAATACTATGTGAAACAGACACACAGGTTTAACATGGGAAAGGCACTAAGGGGCAAAAAGGGAAATCCTACGGGGAAACAGTTCCATACACTTACCAAGGGACTGAATTTATGGCGTCAAAAAGCTTTATGGGGTCAAATGGGAAGGGTGGTGGGTAATAGTTTTAAGTTTTAATTGTCAGCATAAAGGGACAAACAAACAAACACAGACACTCAACACAGAGACAAAATATCTAGGGGTATTAATATCGTTATTTGACATGTGAGTGGCTCTGAAAAGCGCCGTTCAAGCGTTCAAAGTCACTTTCCTTCTTTTGGATGTACTATTCTTTCTTTTCTCTTTCTGTCATTCAGCCATAATATTCTCCGTTTCCTCTTCTATGACTTCTTTAATGAGGCTTCTTGCTCTTTGAAGTGCAGCCACTTCCGAAAAATAAAAAACGGCTTAGGATGTACCTAGCAGTTGCTCTTGCTCTATGTCCACCATGATATTTACTACTTCCTGGAACTTTCCAGTCTTGCAAGGTTGAACTGTGGCCATTCTTGTCTGATTGACGACGAATTGTACAATTGACTGATCATGATATTAACATTGCTGATGACCAAGTGCCCTTGTGTGACTAGTTAATGCCAGCATTGCTGGTTACCTAATTTTTCGTCGGGTGGGTATTAGAGCTACCACCCTCTGCTTTTATGTGTGCACTGCTCACTTCTTAATTGTAATGTCCATCAGTGGGCGAAAGGGGAAGGGCAGCAGGAGAGTAGCCTATCCATTACAGGAAGACACCCTTTCATCCTGGGTTTTGTTTGAAATCCCCTGTCTGAATTGTAATGGTGTCGTCTTGACGTTAATTTGGAATTGTCTCTGTGCTATATGGTCAGTATAGAGAGGAAGACGGAACTTTTAAATATGGGTTAGAAACAGACTTGGGCTAATTTGTTTTGGAAACGTTGACCCTGTATTAATTTCCAAGTTAAATTGGGTCTAAAATTTGCCAGTTTGTGTGGCCGTGGCGGATGCTATTGGTTGTAACCACCTTATATAATCTAGAATTAGGGTCAATGTATTAATTCATATAATAGTAGTAATGTATGGTACTATAGGAACAATGGGACTTCCACATTAAAAAAGTCCAAATGCATAATAAGGACAATGAGAATTTAACATGGGAATGTCACCATAAAGACATTGGGAATTTAACATGGGAATGGCTCTATAGGGACAATGGGAATTTAACGTAAGGACACTATAGCGACAAGGGGGACTTGAACATAGGATGGGACTGTCTGGGGACAAAGGGAACTTGAACATAGGTTGGGGCTATTGAGTGACAAAGGGAAATGTATAGGGACTGCCTAGGGACAAGGGGAAATGTATAGAGACACAGACAGACATAGACACAAATACAAACAGACAACTATACAGTGCAAAGACAACAAATTTCGTTTGGCAATAGAGACTAGACGTCTTTTCGAGGCAATGGAGTGGCCCTGAAAAGGACCCTAGGGTTTCTTCTAATTTCTCTCTTCCCTTCTTCTTCTCCATCAACTCCTCATCTTCTCCAGGACATTCCTATGGAAAAACCAAAGTCTATATTTATAGCCTCAAATTTTTTAGCATCAATGACATCACCGTACTGACCTTGTGGAACAATTGGCAACAGTGTTGCAATTGACTGACCTCAAAGGGGCGGTCACTGAGTAACAGGTTTGCTAGTGGCTGACCTGAAGGTAGGTGGGTGAAATGAATTTTATAGGGACAAGGTTTTATAGGAACAAACGCAACATTGACACACACACACACACACACACACACACACACACACACACACACACACACACACACACACACACACACACACACACACACACCAAGTGCCCTGTGATAGCTTGAAATGTAAGAAAATGAGATAAATATCTGTCCCTTACAGTACAAATAGTGCTTTTCATCACACGAACTATACCATCAACACCCCTTAAACACACTATCCAAAACGCCTTAGTGTGAGTGTAGAATTTAAATCTCACGCTAGGCAAGTCAGAAATGGAAAAAGTCCTAAGGAAAAACCCAAGTATACATTTATAGCCTCAAAATTCTAGCTTCAGTGACGTCACTGTACTGGACACTAGGAGAATAATGGCAACAGTGTTGCAAGTAGCTGACCTGAATACACGCTGATGAAATGAATTTGATAGGGACAAAGGGACTTTTATAGGGACAAGCAAAGACCAACACACACACACACACACACACACACACACACACACACACACACACACACACACACACACACACATGCACACACACACGCTTCAAAATGCCATGTGTTCGCTCAGAATGTAAACGAAGAAGATGAAATCTCACAAAAAATACTATCCCTTACACCACAAAAATATTATCCATCACACCGCTATGCTATCCAGCATTTCATACTCACTATCCAAAAATACCATGTGTTCGCTGAGAATGTAAGAGAAGGGGATGAAATCTCACAAAATATATTATCCCTTACACCACAAAATACCATCCATGACACCACTATATCATCCAACATCCCTATTCTATTTAACATCCCATACATACACTATCACAAGTGACCATTTTTAGCTAAGAGTTTTTAGAGAAGAAGATGCAATCCCACAAAAATACTCCCCCATACCTTATATACCATTCAACATCCCATTATGCACTCTATCCAAAACATCATTTGTTGGCTTAGAGTGTAAGAGAAGGAGAAGAAATCTCACATAATATCCAAAACATCATCTTTACCATCCCTCACCCCTTATACACACACAACACCTTGTGTTGCCTTAGAGTAAAAGAAAAGGAGATGAAATCAAACGCAACATACACACCCTATATACTATCCAACATCCCATACAACACTATCCATTACACCATCTACACTATGTATCACCTAACACATCAGTCAAAAATGTCCTGTGTTAGCTTAGAGTGTCAGAGTGTAAGAGAAGGACCTGAAAGAAAACAAAAATGTACTATCCCTTAAACCTCGAAAATATTATTCATCACACCACCTATACCATAAAATATCCCATTACCATCCAATACCCCTTTCACACACTATTCAAAACTCCTCTACCCATTATTCTATAGTGTGAGTGTCTGTGTGTATAAGTATTTGTCAAAAGTTTAAAAATCAAGACACAACAATGATGGATGAACAGACTAACAAATTTTTCCAGTTGCAAAACCTTAAGCGCGGACGCGATGGATAACATCCTTGCGGGGTTTGTTGTGTAAGAAAGCTATAGCTTACCTAACCCAGAGGGACAGAGAGAGGTGAAAGAGCATATATTCATACAGTGTTCATTTTTTAAAACAAACAACAGACACCCATATTCATAATTAACAAATTAATAAACAACAGTAAATACAACACCAACAAGTCAACAATTTTTTCTTTGCCAAACAGTAACTTATTTACAAGGGTGACAACGTTGTGGACTGTTTCTCCAATTCCATTCATTAAATTCTTTGGGTGAGATGTGCACACTATGTTTCCTAGCTCATGACAAAAGATAACCATAATGTTCACCAAACCCTCTTTTTATTTTGTCATCGTTTCTAGAAGAGTCACGATCAAAATAAGTCAACAAATGTTCTAAGGGATATCTAAGACTGCATTGACGAAGACAATTCACACAATATTGTCTTCACACACTATGGAATCTGTGGCTTGTAATTTCACATTAGTGAAGCGAGTGGTCTTGACATTTCTTCTCAAAAAATCGATGATGTCGTCCTCCAAAGACAGTAATCGACACGAATCAAAATAGTTCACTGGGTTCTTTGCCGTCTACTTTCCCATGGATGATTTTAATCTCCGAATAAGTCTTACACTGGTCTTTACATCACTTTATCTCAGTAATAATAACAATTCCTTCCAAAATTCTGTCAAGATCTTCGCTCAAGTAATGCTTAGCTAACAATTCACTCTACACACATACTTCTTACTCCTTTCTAAGAGAGCTTTGATGCACTGGATCTCCGAAGAAGTGAACGCAGAGAAGGAATGGTCACGAAAGTCATGATACCACTTCTTCAACACTATCTCTTCTCTTAGATGAACCCAAACGTACTCCTGATACTTTCCAAAACTTTCTTCTTGACTCATTACACGCTATCAAAATATTCATTTATTAAATATCCAACACATGAATATTCGCCAGTTATGAGATTTAAAAACAATTCTGCCATGTGTTTAGCGTAACTCATGATTAAAAGTTCTTCTTGTTCTGGCCATCTGGGCAACATGTCCTCTTCGTGTTTGTCTCTTTTGTGGGTGGTCCTGCTTCCAAGAAATCCTCTGCTCCCATCTCCAAAGAGTCTCCACCGTTCAAAGAGGGATAAGAATCTTCCATAGCCTCCAGCAGATTAGAATCACTTCTCACAAACTGTTGACTTCTAGAGTATTGTCGAATTCGGCATACAAGATGACGTTCACCGTGTTGGGTAGAGCTTCTGCAAACTGAAGTTCCACACGAAGTTGACCGGACTTTATAGGGTGGAAATATCCCTCGTCGCTGAATGATGAAGCTACCACACTACGGAGATCATCCATGCCTGAGCAAACTACTTCGGGTTTCACCACCATCTCATCGAAATGAACCTGTGAAAGAAGGATATTCGTTCCCTGTGCGTTTGTTTGAATAATGTGACTTTGAAAGTCGATTCCAAACGTTCAAAGGAAGTTGCCCAAATATTTGCGAGGACATACCCCTGATGAATTAGCCAGAGCTGGATTTGTCTACCAGGGAGAAGGAAATAAAGTCAGGTGCTTCAGCTGCGGTGTGTCACTTCACGAGTGGGAGCAGAAAGACTCGGCTTACCTGGAGCATGCTCGATGGTCTACGCACTGTCATTACCTACCTCCAGCGGGGCCGAAGTAATCTCTCCATGGATACCTTACTAGAGAATATTCGTGGTTTGCCTTTGGAGTTGAGCGAACCCATTTACCAAGAGTTTGTCAAGATACAAGTGAAACGCAAGAAACAATTGCATCCTAACAATCATAAACTTTTAAGTTACCCATGGTATCTGAATGCCGTAAGAGACTTGATTCATTTGAAAGTGTTGAAACTGTCGGATCGTCAACAACTACCTAATATCGATGTACTTATTTCATGATTGAAATAAATTGTGAAATTCCAGACGGCAAAGGGTTTGAACAGAATTACAAAGACTGTTTAAGATTACCATGGTGGGTGTGGGATCGACCAGTGGATATCACACCTTCACGAGAAGTCATTAGATGTATCAACACATACTGTTTGTGTAAGGATAGACTATAGGCTGAAAGTGCGTCATAAGAAACTATACTAAGAGACATTCAGAAGTGATCCTCAACATGAGTATAAAAACGTGCTATCATGCCACGACCTTTATCAGTAGCGATACAACAGATTCCGTGGAAGGAAGTCAATGACACTATTCAGACTGTGGAGGATTATGAAAACTTTTTACAAGAACTGTTTCCTTTGAATTGGGACGTCGTGAGTGTGCGTCTTAGTGAATTCCTTTCTGGGATTTCGTTCACCAACAGATTCCTTGTGGCCTATTTACGAACAGTACCTACCACTACAACATGATGGTGGTTCCTTTGAATGTACACAAGAGACTCATTCTGTTAAAAGCTTTGCGCTTTCATATCGATACTTCTCTACCTCTACGGGAAGGAAAGATTCATCAACTTTTATTCACTCTGGGTGTTTACGAAGATGTGTGTGTAGCTTGTGACTTGCATCCTCGCTGGCAAGATGTACGTGACTGGAAATGTCTTGGTTTCGATGGTTGGACGAAAGAAGTGGTTCACTATGACAACGATTTGTGATCATGAAATCAAACGTCCAGTGACACATGTGACATTTAATTCCGTGTTAACAACAGTGCTAGAAAAAGAAGAACAACACGTCACCGAGGAAAACCACACCATTCAGGACAGCACTGTCATCGACATCGACATCCCTGAAAGTCCATTCCGGGAGGAAATATGTGAGACTGTACCAAATGTAGAGACACCAAGAACATTACCAAGTGTCATTAGGGTGCCACGCCCTCTTTACCAATATTGTACAGCGACTTATTTATACTGCACTTTGATCGTTGTGATGAGTATTTTATCAATGTACTTTGGCTCTTATGTATTTTTGTCCTTCGTGTCCCATTTTAAGTTTTGGAATAAACGTGTCCTGAAAAAAGTATTAAATCTCTTGTCTTGTCTGTGTTCGTTTCAAAATTATAAACACCTTCGTTATGGCTACCTCTGCTCTCTCTTCTATCTCTTCCTCGACTTTCAAAGTCATCAACGAAAAATTAGATCTTTCCAGTCGGGAGGCCTTGTATCTTTGCCATCCCTTTAACATGCTAATTGCTGGACCCAGCTGTTCATGGAAAACCTAATTTGCCAAACGTTTAATCGAACATAAAAGTCATAAGATCGATCGTACACCTCAACGTATCGTGTGGTGTTACAAAGAGTGGGAATCGGCGTACAGCCTCCTGAGAGAAATTCAAGGAGAATTCATCGCATTTGTGGAAGGTATTCCTCGCGAAGGCGACGGGATCGTGTCTGATTCCAGTCACTCACATCTCATCTTCGACGACATGTTAGGAGAAGACGAAGCAGAAATTAAACTGTGGTTACGCGCAGAGGGCATCATCGTAATGCCAGTGTCATGTACATCAACTAAAATTTGTTTCATAAAAGCAAAATCCATCGCACCATCGGTCTCAATGCTCATTACGTGATCTTGTTTAAACGTCCCAGAGATAAATCGCAAGTGCAAATGTTAGCCAAACACTTAGAAACTCCTTGGCTGTCTCATGCGTACGACGATGCCACTCAAGCCCCTCAGGCCTATTTGCTCGTTGATTTAAAACCACCAGCCCCGATTATTTGCGATATCGTACCCATCTGTTTCAACACTGGTGCCAAGAAGGAGGCCCTGTCGTGTACACATCCTCGTTGGTGTGACAAAAAAACTTTAAAAACCTCCGACACTTTTGGTTTGTCTCACACGTCGTCAACATGACGTCCCCTTAATCTCATCTTCCCCTGAAATTGATTCGTGCCTTGTACGGCATCAATCCACAAATACGTGCTCGTGTCTTAGAATCCAGTCTCAAAGAAGTCTTATGATGGTTTACGGTCAAAGCGCTTCAATTACTTCAAAGCATCATTTACATCGCTCATCAAACCACATGCTTTTTGACAAACACAAAGTAGCCTTCACGCAACTGGCAGATTCCCGAATCGACATCCAAACCAAAAACCAAATTATTTTTAAACCTGGAGGTTGCGGATCCAAATGCCCCAGCAGCGACCCCCAAGAAAAAGCCACACCACTTCCAAAACGTGCCACGAAAAGTCCCAAGAAAAGACCCAAGAAAACAGCTTCGACCCACAAGAGAGGTACCGTGGCCAGGATGCAACCTTACATCCCCAAATCACTACCTGCGACGACCGTGTCTCCAGTATCAGCAGCTTCTTTTACTTCACCGTTGCTGATGATGCTAGCCAAACCCGATTTGACATCCGTCTTCCCTAATTTGATGAAAAAATGGAAACCCGTTTCTCAGGGAATTTCTTCTCCAGCGGTGACAGCCTCTTCCTCCTCTTTAGTCGTAGCAGCAGCCAAAAAAAGTAGCCTCCCCCAAAATCGAAGTCCAAGAGAGATCGGGAATGATACAGAGTTTACTGGATTTATCCAAGCAAGAACTAACACGATTTAGTTCGTTGCGAACCCCACAACGTCGAGTGATGCCTGCCATGAAGATGATACGACTTACCGACCATCAGTAGCAACGCATTCCAGTATAAAAAGACCTGTGCCAGATGATGGGCAACACAGTACTTTTGTGCTCCTGAAAGTAAAAAAAAAATGTCACCCCGAAAAGTGCACACCATCACTATCATCTGAAAAGGAAACAGAAAAGGACAGTCTCGTCGTGTGGCCCAACATCCGAAATAAGGCTTAGCCAATCATTTGCGTCTACCCAAGAAAAGACCCAACCGTCCAGTGAAAAAGAGATTGGTGCAAAAGGGAAGATTTTTTATGGTGTAAAAGGGAGGATTTTTTTATGCCCATTGCGTTACCAGCAATTCTCAAAGGATTTAATCTATTACCAGCAGTCAGAAAATAAGATAAAAGGACGTGTGCCAAGTCATCGACGTCAGTGTATATTTTGCTCCTGAACGAACAAAGATGTAAACCCACAAGAAACCATCCATCTTCTGTCCCAAAAGAAAAGAAAAGGACTGCTACCTCGTTTAGCCAAGCATTGGGACGTGTTGTCAGTTCTGTGCAAAGTCCCTACACCCATGCGAAAACAACTCATTCAAACAGCCTTGAAAGACATCATTGATACCGTGTGCGAATGTTGTCTGAATGTCTTGACAGGAACGATACCTTTGTCTAAACTCCAGAAAGGACGCTTCGCCAAACATCGACACGTTCTTGACCAATGGTCCAAAGAAAATCCTCAATTCGTCAAAAGAAAAGGATGGTCAACGTGGAGGATTTTTACCCCTGATAGGACCCTTGGTGAAAGGAATAGCAGGAGCAACGCTGGGAGGATTCCTGGGAGGTGTTTTACCCATGGGTCCGAGATAAAAAGGACCAAGAAGATAAAAGGGACGTCTTTGATGACAAGATCTTATACGTGTACTTTGGAATCTGATGCAAGGTCGAAAACTGACTTTAGTCTCTTACAAACGATGAATGGAATTCCATCGTTGGCAAGAACAACGCAACCCGCATTTACCTCCCAATCCTCATTTGACCGAGATGTCCCAGTTACAACACGAATTGCAATCATTAATGGATGGCAGCAATTTGTCAGAAATTGAAACATCGCAACGGTACGGCCAAGTGTTGCAACGCCTTCAACTCTTTTCCAGAAAGCTTTAGACGAAACAGCTCAACCGACTCTGAAAGATTTTAAGACCCTGATGAAAACTCCATCGCCACCACCACCACACCACCCTCAGTGACCAAGACAGACGCAGCCCCACTAATGCTAGAGGAAGAAGAGGCATTAGAAGTCTTTCAAACACCGTCTTCTGCTCACATACCTAGTAAGATTGCAGCGTTCTTGTTGACCCGTTCCCCCTCTCCCCAACGAGAAGAACTCAAAGCTTGGGTTAAAAAGATGATGTCCACTCCTCCTTCGACAGAAGTGAAAAAGAAAGAAGGTAAACCAGAAGTAAAAAAAGAAAGCAATACAAAAGCCATCCCATTACCACCACCACCACCACCACTACTACTTTCGACTTCCACTCCTGAGGCACGTCGGAAAAGCCAAGCCGTTTCCAAACCACCTCACCCAAGCCAGAGTAGCATTAGTGGACAGTGGGTGACTTACTGAAGAGAGAGACCTGATGGAGAATCTGTTAGCCATCATTTACCACGATCCAGCCCCATTCTGCGGGTTATGGAGGAGTTCAAAAGTTGTATCGTGCTAGCAAAACCCGAGTGCAAGTGCAACCATGGTTATAAGAACAAACCACATACACGTAACACAAACCCATTTGACGAAAATTTCCAGAAATCTCACCCGAGTGGAGGGTATTGATCATCAATGGCAATCCGATTTAGCCGAAGTCTCTCATTTGGCCACCTACAATCGTGGCTACAAATATTTGTTTTGTGTATTCGACGTCTTTTCCAAATTTATCTGGGTTGTACTGTTCCAAATCGAGTCAGCAGCAGCATGGATACTTACCCTTATCCAGAATACCTCGAAAATCTCTTGACATACTGGAAAGACGCCCAGAACAGTCATCTGTATGCTTACGCAGTATGGAAACCTAACACAGCGGGCGAGGACAAATTCAACGATACAGTCGTGATAGAAGCTGACAATCCACACAATGTAGGCTTTAACGACCGTCGAAAGAAAATCCTGCAATGACGTAGTTTACAACTGATGGATCGTTTGCATTTGGACATGAGGTTGGAAGAAAAGTGTTTGCTCAACGGAGTGGATGTGCGCCTGAGATTGAATTGAAGCAGTACCGTTTTCCATTTGATGGCTCATGCCAACGAGTACAAAATCATCATCCAAGGAGCCAGACTCTTCGTGCGACGCTTGGAAGAGTTACCTAAGTCGGAAACGACATCAGCCGCTCTTTGAGCAGAACGACTGCCAAGTATCCGATACGACAAGTGGAAGTGAAAACCTTCACCATTGCCGCTGAACTCCGATCCAAGCTCGAAGATCATCTGTTCCAAGGACAGTCACCCAAACGTTTGATCATTGGTATCGTCTTAATACAGCCCTCAACGGAACTGTCACTGCCAATCCTTTCGAGTTTAAGCACTACAGAGTATCCAAGATCGAAGTTAGTAGCGATGGCAAGACCTTGCGGACCAGGCCCCTCGAAAATCTAAGTTTACCGAGAAGAATTACTTGAGATCGTACTTGTCCCTGAATGAAGCCACGGGACAGTTAGGGACCAACACCAGTCACAGCATTTCGTACGACGATTATGCAGGAGGCTACGCTTTGTGGGCAATTGATTTCACTCCTGACCAAGGCAGGGACATTTCCACCCAATAAAATCCGGTCAACTGCAGAAGCTCTACCCAACACGGTGAACGTCATCTTGTATGCCGAATTCGACAATACTCTAAATGTCAACATTTTGAGAGAAGTGATTCTAATCTATTAGAGGCTACGGAAGACTCTTATCCCTCTTTGAATGGTGGAGATTCTTTAGAAATGGGAACAGTTTCTTGGAAGCAGAACCATTCACAAAAAAGGACAAAGACGAAGAGGACAAGTTGTCCAGATGACCAGAACAAGAAGAACTTTTAATCACGAGTTATGCTAAACGCCTAGCAGTAAAGATCTAAAATCTCATGATTGACGAATACTCATGTGTTGGATATTTAATAGATCAATATTTTAATAGGGTGTAATATGAGTCAAGAAGAAAGTTTTGGAAAGTATCAGGAGCACGCTTGGTTTCATCTAAGAGAAGAGATAGTGTTGAAGAAGTGGTATCATGACTTGCGTGACCATTCCTTCTCTTCGTTGACTTCTTCGGAGATCCAATGCATCGAAGCTCTCTTAGAAAGGAGTAAGAAGTACGTGTGCAGAGTGAATTGTTAGCTAAGCATTACTTGAGCGAAGATCTTGACAGAATTTTGGAAGGAATTGTTATTATTACTGAGATAAAGTGATGTAAAGCCCAGTGTAACCATTTCTTCATTCGCTGACTTATTCGGAGATTAAAATCATCCATGGGAAAGTAGACAGCAAAGAACCCAGTGAACTATTTTGATTCGTGTCGATTACTGTCTTTAGAAGACGACATCATCGATTTTTTGAGAAGAAATGCCAAGACCACTCGCTTCACTAATGTGAAATTACAAGCCACAGATTCCATAGTGTGTGAAGACAATATTGTGTGCATTGTCTTCATCAATGCAGTCTTAGATATCCCTTAGAACATTTGTTGACTTATTTTGATCGTGACTCTTCTAGAAACGATGACAAAGTAAAAAGAGGGTTTGGTGAACATTATGTTTATCTTTTGTCTTGAGCTAGGAAACATAGTGTGCACATCTCACCCAAAGAATTTAATGAATGGAATTGGAGAAACAGTCCACAACGTTGTCACCCTTGTAAATAAGTTGCTGTTTGGCAAAGAAAAATTATAGACTTATTGGTGTAGTATTTACTGTTGTTTATTGATTTGTTAGTTATGAATAAAAATGTGTATTTTGGAAAATATGGTTGTCTGTTGTTTGTTTTAAAAAATGAACACTGTATGAATATATGCTCTTTCACCTCTCTCTGTCCCTCTGGGTTAGGTGAGCTATAGCTTTCCTACAAACACCCCCC
>JAECUM010024616.1:0-25304 GCA_016617855.1 Megalonaias nervosa
AAGGAGGAAGAACAAAAGAAACAAGAACTACAACGACGAGAACAAAAACGACAAGAAAAGAAACAAAAAACACCAAAACCATTTGAGCAATCACTTCGTGTTTATCCAGAACCACAAAAAACACCACCGAAACCAAGTAAAAAAGCACCACCGAAACCAAGTGAAGAGGAAGAAGAAGAATTTCAAGACGCTCCCAGCGCAACTGGAAGTGGTTTAGGAAGTGGTCTTATTACTTGTCCCAATAACGTTCTTGCTGATGTCGATCGATTAGAAATCCTCATCGGAGGAAAAAGAGCTGGTAATAATTCCCCAGAAATAATTAATGAAGCAGCTGATATTTGCAAACGATTATTTAGTGGCGGCATCATGGATATTAATGTATATCGATCTCTCATTAATGAAATCAGTGACGATGTCACTTATGATTATTATAGTGACTAAGTATGTAATTAGTGATAAAATCACTTAATAATAAAATGATCATACACAATACTCGTGGACCTACCATGGTCAGGGTAATAAGCTCTCGATTACCTGTATACAAAACGACCTACGGAGATGGATTAGGTGATGTTGTTCAGGGTCTGTTTAGAAGGATAGCCCCAAAAGCAATACCGATTGCAAAGCAACTAGGAATGAAAGCTATTGATGTTGTTCGTGAAAAAGGTATAGGCGCTGTTGGTAATCTCGCTAGCAAAGCGTTTTCAGCAATTAAAGATAGACTATCACGATTAATACGCAGACCGACTCGACCTGTGAAATTACCTAGCACCGAAGTGATGCCCGCAAGTGTAAGTAAAATAATAAATCAAGCAGCTAATCAAAAACTAGCGGAGTTGGCTGATATCCCGATGTCGGAAAAGGAAAAAAATATAACCGCTAGTCTGATAGCAGGAAGTGGTCTTCGAGTTAGACGAAGACGATAATAATAAAGATGTTTAAGCGCATATCTGACCCCGCGTTTGACATAGACGCACCAGTTCTCAAAGATGAGTCTGTGCGCGATTATCAGTATTATTCTTATGACGCCCGAATTCCAAATCAGCGTGGACGAATCGAACTACAGGTTCAGGATACAAGTAGATATTTCTTACCCGCTGAAGCATTTATCGAATTTGAAGGTGAAATTATAAGGACAAATGATGTCGAATACGTCGCTGATATTAGAATTGGTTTTGTTAATAATGGTATTATGGCGTTATTTGACAGCGCTACGTACATGATTGATGGAAAAAATATTGAATCAATCCAGAAAGACGTCGACGTTGCCACGACAATACTAGGTCTTGCGAGATACAGTGACGATTATTCAAGATCAGCTGGTCCATCAATGATGTTTGTCAAGGATACTTCTGACCACCCTGACAGTAGAAATCAGGTTTTTCGACAGCCAAATGATCGAGCTGTTGCTCCTGCTCCTGCTGCTATTGAAGATCTACCTTTTCCAAATCCAGATTTCAACTTAGGATTTGCAGCACGTAGATCAATGTTAAGAGATGATAGGAGAAGATTTTCATGTGCAATTCCCCTGTCACATATTTTTGGATTCTGTAGAAATGTTAGAAAAGTCATTTTCGGAGCCAAACACACAGTTGTACTTGTACGAAAAGGCGATGATAATGATGCATTATGGAGACCTATTGGTGATCCTGGTAAAGTAGTACTAACAAAACTTTCCCTGTTGATGCCAGTAATGACTCCGTCAATATCCGAAGATGACCGGTTGTTATCTTTTATGAGTCAAGGCGGTAAATCAACGTTGTCATGGTTAACAATGACTACTGATGCTATTCAGAGTGCAATTGATGGTTTATTTACGTGGCAGATAGCTTCTCAGCAAGGTGTTTCTGCACCAAGACATATATTTATTGCGTTTCAAAATATTGCACGAGTAAACTCGCAAACACATAGTCACATGATATTTGACAAACTCGGTGTTTCTGAGGTTTCATTAAGGATAAATGGACATCAAGAACCATCCGAGGATATATTACTGAATTTCGATCAAAATCATGTAGCACGTGCATATCAACGATTAATGACATTCATGGGTCGTGATCAAAACATTGATACTGGTTTACAAATATCGCAGCTAGATTTTACAACGCTGTATCCGATTTATTACTTTTCGCTAGAACATTTAGATTTAACCAGACAATCAGTAGTTGATATACACTTCAGAGCTCGTGTAACATTACCAATAGCACCAGCACCATTAATTCCTAATTACAGAGCAATTGCTGTTATACTCAGCGATAAATCGATGTTACTCGAAGGTGTTGGTGGACGAATGAGAGTTATTGATGCTCCAGTAGAAAATATGTAAAATATTTTCTAAACATGTAATTAGATCGTTCATAATATTAATAATGTCATATCATCACGTTAGTGTGAGTCTGACTCCTGGTCAGATTAAAAGGCTGCAATCAGCATCAAAAAATAACTGTGGAATAGAAATATCGCTAAAGCGAGAACAAATGACCGGTACAAATAAACTATCGTTGACCGAGCGTCAGTTTAAAAACTTCAACGACGCTAAAAAATCAAATAAAGGCGTCAAACTTAATCTTTCTGCGGGCGCCATCAAAGACATCGCTAAAACGGGTGGTATATTTCCACTTCTCGCAGCAATACCAGCATTAATAGCAGCTGCAGCCCCAGCTGTTGCAAAAGCAGCTGCGTTAGGCGCTGTTGGAACAGCTGCTGGAATGGCGTTAAAGAAAGCAACCGGAAAAGGAATCAAAAAAAAAGGAAAGGGTCTAAGATTGCCAGGGACTCCACACTGGTACGGAAAGGGTTTAAGATTACCAGGGACTCCACACTGGTACGGAAAGGGTCTAAGATTACCAGGGACAGTTTACTAATATCACCTATGTCCAATTTTGATTTACTTAATGCTGCTAAGCAATTAAAAATAAAAAATTTCTGAGGTGTTTTTATGCGCGATCAATTACCTACCGTTGCAATGCAACATGAAACCGATATTATTAATCTCGATAAAAATTCTGGCCCAGGCACGCACTGGGTCGCATATGCAATTGATCCACGTGGAATTATTTATTTCGATTCGTATGGGTTAGCACCACCAAAAGAATTTCTTCATTACGTTAGCAATAATACTGCTCCAATCTGGTATTCAACGCTACCGACACAAAAAATAACTGATCCTCCAATATGCGGTCGTGAAACCCTCGCTATGCTTGATGCTGTATCAAAATCAACAGCACCGCCTCATAAAGTCCTACACGCGTTCACTACACTACGTCATAATACTTAAACTGATATCAGTAAATATAATGGTAGATATTTACGGAAGATCCTCAGGTAGAGCTCAGAAGATCGATTTATCTAAATATGCAACCATTGATCAGCTCAGAAATGAAATCGATGATTTATTAAATATAACGAATGTGGATCAAAATGAAGTTGTCGTTTTTCAGGACAAACAAGGACGATTAAAAACGAGTAACATACAACTACTAGATGTTCTTGTACGAATTCCCAACGCGGTTGTTAATAATGTCGTTACTTTCACTGATCAGGGTAAAATACAGGATTCCGGTAAGTCGGTTAACGATTATGTTAAGAAAACTGGTGATGTATTTACCGGTGATGTTATTATGTCAGGAAGAAAAATTACGTATCTTGGAGATCCAATCGCAGATACAGACGCAGCAACAAAAAAATACGTCGATGATCAAGAATCCAAGTACGTGTCAGTGCGCGGTGGTATAATGCGTGCATTTCTCGACATGAATAATAATGGTATTAATAATCTCAGAACACCAGAAACAGATTTTGACGCTGCAACGAAGAAATGTGTCGACGATAGGGAAATTCCAATAACGACTTCGTTAACGACAATTAATGATGGAATTGCTTCATTTAGAACTGAATATTTTAATCACGTACAAACATTTCTAAATTTTCGTAGAAATGTACACAGATCTATTAATGACTTTTTGGAACTCCACCAAATGTTATTATTAATCTCGCTGACATTAACGCAAGACTCAACGATATCATTAGTGGTATTCCTAACATTATTCAAAAACTAATCTCGTTAAAATTCCTCACAAGCAGATCATTAATATCGTGTACACAGTCTCATCAGGAAAAGCAACATGGTCGCAGGAAAATAACACTTTTAAACACACTGCAGAGGTTACTGGTGTATACAGATTATCTGTATTTAGTAGTGCAAAATTCAGTATATTTACCACATTTCCATGGCGTCATTCAACCGATGATTTTTCTGGAATTGTGTCTATAGTGTTAAATAAAGATACTGAAGAAACGTTTATGCTAATAGCGAATGATAAAAAGTTAACCGCAGCGACTTATTGATGGTGTATTGAGTTTGTAGCTGAAACTCCCGAATTAGTTACTTAAATAAGTATAATGAATCAAGAATCATTTATCGACCTTCAACGTCACAGATACACTCAAGTATGTGAGTGTCAAACTAAACTAAAAAATATCATCGACGATTACACGATAAAGGTAAAAAAATATCGTCGTCGTATGGTCGTTATTGATATAATGGTATAATCAGTTTCTGCTGTTATTGCTGGAAGTGGATTATTATTATCAACGATAACGATGACAGCGCCTGCAGTTGTAACGATTATAGTTTCAACGGCAACAACATGCGCAGGTATTTTCAGTATTATCTCTAAAAAAATATCTACGTGTACGAATAATAAACTAAACGAGTATATAATGAAATTACACACAGCAACAGCCGCATACACTAAATTATGCTCGTATATTTCAGCATATCTCAGTGATGGTAAAATATCCGATGAGGAGTTCGTAACGATAATGAAAACCTACGATGAAGCGTTCATAGTGGAACGCGATGCGTTCTCTAGTGACGGAAAGATGGAGAATTAAATAATAACGATAATAATAATGTCACAGTCGCGCGAACTATTACAGCAGATCGTAGCTAATACAACGCCGTCAAAAACTACTATGATATCATTAAGTTCAACCAATCCTGAATTTAGCGTTAATTTTCCGACTGCAATTCCAGCAAAGGAAATAGCATTAGCGCAATTACGAGTTTATTATAGTTGGCCTAATATTAGATCAAAACCGTTTGGTGGACAACAACCAAATAATTCACTGGTATTTGCGAATAAAAATAAACCGGATGGAACACCTGATTGGCAAGTTGTTGGAATTTCAACGGGTAGTTATCAAATAGAACAGATTAATGATGAATTCCAACGCAGAATTAAATCTATCACAGGCAAAGAATCTAAAATAGCGATTACTGTTTATGAACCAACACTATCTGCGGTTATTGAAATAAATTCTCCTGATTACCTCGTAGATATTTATCAAAGTTCGATCAGATCCGTGTTAGGATGGCCTGAAGTCGCACCTGTTTATAATGGAGTTTCAGAACCAAAACTAGAAGAATTTAAAACGAGTGAAGAAAAATTCATTAAAAAACCAGAATATCGAGAAAAATATCCATGGATTCGTATATTATTTGAATCTGATTCAAACAATAATATATACTACTTTATCGATTTTGACGGTAAAAGAATTCCCAAGATGACTAGATCAGTATTTAATACTATCATTACGCCAGAAGGGAGGCAACGAGATATTATTGATGAAAAATTTTTTAAGGATTTTTTAAATACTCTTAAACCTGAATACAATAAAACGTTTAATGATTTAAGAAATTTACTTATTTCATTATCACAACATTATAATGAAAGTGTAAAGCAGCAAATAATCGAGTCAACAAAACATTTAAATGGTATCTTATTCGATTTATACATCGTCAATCGAAGTATTATAAACACTACGACTAAAATCGATAGTATTTACACAAATCCAACATTAATACAAGTATTTTTTAATCATTATAAAATAACAGAAAAAGATTTACAAACATTTGTTATACCAGATTTAAATATCGCTGAAATAAAGAAATCATTAAATGATCTTATTGAAGAATATTATCCGGGAGTAATTGAATCGTGGAAACAAATAGCCCCACCACCGGCTATACTAAAACACAATAACAACCCCTTTGGTGCCGGTAGACATATATCACCGGGCATTGTAAACATAACAACAACAATTGCAGTCAATCTGGTATGTGATGTTATTGAAGGTAGCTATCAGGTAGATCTTTCTAAATCTAACCACCGCAGTGGCACTGCGGAGCAAGGGTACATATTATTCAGTTTTAGCCCGATTGTTCCACCAGGCTGGCTAATTGTGGCAGAACCAATTAATCCCGTTTACCTGCGAGTTCATAATCCATTTCTGACAAGAATAAATTTCAAACTTACAGACCAGGCAGGAAACATTTTGGACACGAGGAACGAATCTCTTAATATAAACCTATATATACGCTCATAGAACGTCTGATTATTTAATCAGGGGGATATAAGTAAATACATAATCAATTTTATATGATTAAAGCAATTGTATATATAATAAAGCGAGATAACTCGGCTATCTCTCTGCAGTAAATTGAACGATTATTTCCCTTACTACGTTACTTATACAAACCCAGTTGTATGTACGTGTATAGCGTATATTAGTCCGTCTGTCTGTTACCTTAACGAACTATAACTTTATGCGTGCAAAATTATTTTATGAAGTTTGAAAAACTGAAGTACAATTCTACATTCTATTAGTAATACAAGTTCTGTGAGACAGCGTAAATATTATATATATACTTAAATTTAACTATATTATTGATAAGAGAACGATAGCCGAAATGGTAAGACGGTTTGACGTAGATCGAAGCTCTACAGACTCTCGCGTGTTCGAGTCTCCAAAAATGCTAAAGATATTATCTTGCATTTGCGACTGATGCTTATCTAATTGGGGGAACCTGGAGAATTTCCTCGATATCCACAACAGACAAAATACACTCTCCTATCATACACCCTTGAGGGGTGTACGTTTTACACTCCCGGGGTTTTGTATGGGGGAGAGTGTACAAAATCTGTTGGACGTAGACAAGATTCCCCCGTCATCACCATTTGTATATATTCATGTTCATACAATCATTAGGATAAGTTTATGTTTGTGCAGTCCAAAATCATAAACCATCTGTATATATTTCATAACCATACAATCATTAGGATAAGTTTATGTTTGTGCAGTTCAAAATCAAAATCATAAACCATCTGTATATATTTCATAAAACCATATATCACAAACAAAACAGCTCCCTGACAAAACAAAAAAAAGTCATGGGAGCTAATATTTTTTTATATTAAATATATATATATATATATATATATATATATATATATATATATATATATAATATATATATATATATATATAATGAACCAAGAAAACATCAATGATATTATTTCTGCTATTAAAAACTAAAACATAACGGAATAAAAATATCTGATAATCTCGACCCTCAGAAAATTATGTGCGATTTTGAATTACTGCAACAAAGAAAATTTGATAATAAATATACACTATCTTCAAACTACAGATTCATAAAATTAATTTATCAATCCATGCTTGAATCACTAGCCATGGTAAACGACAATCAAATAAAGCTATTTGCACCTCTTGCACGTTCTATCGAAAATATTAAATCCGAACTGTCTCACGAGTACGAAAGAAAAAGATTGTGGATAATCGTGTAATGCAATTAAGAAAGATTATGCTATCTGATTCTGTCAATGCTGAGAGCGATGAAGGTGAACCCCTGACAGAGTCAGTGACTGTAATTATGGCTAAACAAAACCCTTGGGAAAATTAACGTTTCAGTAGGTATCAAGTAATCATTTGGTAACATTAAAAATACGGTAGACTAAACGTATTGAAAATTTATTTTTTGAAAAAATCTTTTGGAAAAGGCAGATTTCCGTATATTTTCTGCCACGTATTGTACTGAAGGTGGTACTATGTCAAAATATTTGGCAGCAGAATTAATTGACTTGAACACAATTTCTTCACCATCTGCATTTACGGATTTAACAGGTCTTGCAAATCGTGCCCCGCCAGTGTTTCCAAACTTACAGTTTTCACTTTGCGTGATAATACGTAGATTTCCAAGTGAATTATCAAGCTTATCGCCGTTGATGTGATCCACCACATACCCATCTTTGATTATTCCAAAAAAACACTCGTATGTAAATCTATGTGAGTAATAATTTTTCTTGCCATTAGCAGTAAACGCAAGATAACCAGTATTATTAATACTACCTACTGGTTTTTTCAATCTACAGTTTCTAATAACACCATCTCGAGATGCTTCATAATTTTTTATTATAGGATGCGCCACAAATTCGTTTTGCTCCATTATATATATAATATTATTTGTCTAAATCATTGTTTTGAAATCTAACCAGATAATCTTCTTCTGTCTTTATAGGAGAGTCAGTGTTATTTTTTTTGTCATAATATCGTTTTAGTTCTCTATATTTTTTTCCGCCACATTTTAGGCACAATTGAGTTTTTCCTCTTACTCCAACACCGCATTTCACACACGGTATTGGTCCTGTACTTCCATTTTTGATACTCTGTGCATGATTTCCGCAGTATTTGTTCACACACGATTTATTACAAGTAGAAGTATATCCAATTTTGAGCCAAGCACATTTATTTTGTGTTTCAATCATATACAAAAGATTAATGTTCAATTAAATATTTGCCCTAATTATAATATGGAGGAATTATCCGTTATTGAACCTTCCCCTACTAGATTTGACCTTGACAGACTATCAGAATATAAACTCAGTACTTCGATGCAAGATCTGGCATTAATGGTAACCGAACGTATTCGTGAAGCAAAAAAGGAATTTCGTGACGATGGTGCAGTTCATGCATGGTCAACATTCAGAGTTGGAAATGTTACTAATATGATGAACGACAAACGAGGAAAAGTAATTATTAATCACCTTGATAATCAAAAATATTTTATTTTAATAAAATTTATTGTAAATACAGAAGAAGATATTTGGATTATTCGTGATAAGCGTGATCCAGTCCGTGTGCAGCCCGGGGGTAATATTGTTCTTTTAAGTAATAAATCTAAGCCCGGAATACTCACTGGCATTGATAAACCCTATTATATACAGAGTTATCCAGCAACTGCAGTTGTATATGGAATATTTCCGCTGAATGATAAACCTAATGTTACAGATCTGAAACCGATGAAAATATCAAGAATAAACTGCGTAGCTGAACGAGTTACAGAACATTTTACAAATGCGATACGTGGTAATGGTTTAACTGATTTAAGACATAAAAAAATAAACAAATGGGCAGAGTCCGTTAAAGATGCTGGTGCATCTATTAAGGATGTTGCTGAACTAGAAAAGTTATTAAGATTTCCAATAACAGTAAAAACACTAACCGGAGAGATATTATACGAACCAAAATATATAAAAAATGGAAACCCTATAACAATCGTTGATCATAATGCACATGCATGGACTAATGCTGTAACGATATTTCCACGAGATAGAAAAGTTAAATTTTATAACGGTGACATCTTTGATTTTATTAAAAATATAAGTAAAAGCGACCCTGTGTCTGTTTGGTTATAATCATTACGATCAGTTTGTACGGCCTAACGGTGATATTTATCGTACAGAATCTCTCCATGAAGAAATGGAACATCTTGTATTGAAATATACCTCTGATGATGTCATAGTTGGACAATTACTGAATAATTGCTTTACCGTACCATCGGTTGCTGCCCATTTCGCTCAGGAGAAAAATTCATGGAAAACGACACGATCAGAATTCCTTGAAGATGTCAAGAAAAGCTGTATAGAATATGGTCACGGTGGGTTATGGAACACCAAATATAACCATAGTGATGTTATCTCAGTTGATATGGTAGCGTGTTATCCTGGGAGTTTTCTTGGATATGGAGTATGTTCTAAGTACTTTAAGAGATTCGGACATCCTACACATGACATGACCAGGGTTGCGATAAACGGACCCCTTCCCATGGAAGGACCAGATTTTGACTTAACCGGATTTGCTCATGTAGAATTATTCGAATTTGCAGAAAATCTCCATCCGATTACTTATGCTTGGTTTGGAAGACATTTTTCAGAGCGATGTTGGGTTCCAATAGTACTATTGCGATATATGCTTGATGCTGGATTTTTAATATCGTTGAGAGTAACTGAAGCGATTATATCGTATAATTCACAGAAACAAGTTTGGTTACCAGAACCGAACAGATTTAATATCGATGATACCAGAAAAGAATTCCCTGATATTGATGAAGATCATATTATTAAAATAAATAAATGTAGAAACGAATACGATGAGAAATTTACAAAAGATCTCGGTAGAAAGATAATCGGTAAATTTACTCAAGGTGGTTCATACGATTATAAACGAGCGTGTACAAGATTGATTATGGACGATGCTGAACTAGATTTTATAATCGCTGATACAACTGAGAAAAATACGTTTATAAACAGATGTAATGCTTATTTATCAGATGGAACGAAACTAGGTACCATTGTGAGCTACCTTGATGGCGAGTCACCACAATTTACTCATTTAAGATCTTCGATGTTAGCTTATGTTTCGATAAACCTACTATCGATGATAAATAAATTTCCTCATCACGCTGTCAGAGTCGCTACGGATTCATTTTATGTACATAAAAAATATAAAGATTTATTAAAACTCGGTAATGGTGAATGGGGAACATGGAGAATAAAACAAGAAAATATATTTAGTTATTCTGAATCTGCCGATGTTGAAATTATAGAGACATATTACAGAAATAATAATCAAATATTAAAGTCATCTGCACCATCTCTGTACGATCCAGTATCTAGACATAAGACCGTTTATCTTAATGGGTGTGGTGGTTCAGGTAAAACAACTCGTGTAATTAATTTATTTATAAATAATAATTCGGATATAATTGTTTTGACACTTACACATAAACTTGCTAGAGAAATAAAACAAAGAGGAGTAAAATCGTGTACATATCACAGTTTCTTTAGATGGTGCGGAGACTTATGGACTCCATCGCGGATGGGTGAAAAATATATACCTAAATATATTATATGGGACGAGATATGCACGGTGTCGTTAGAAACACTAAAAACATTTCTTGATTGGTTGTTATTGAAGAATACTGCTGTGATTATGTGCGGCGATCATGGTCAACCACCACCTTTTGTTGGAGAGTCTCCACATGAATGGCTGAAGAATAACGCAAATTATTATGAAGAAATACATGATGACCATAGAGCTATCGATGAACCGCTGAAGGAATTTAAAAAATTAATCAGACTTCAACCAGACAGAGTACAATGTGAGATAATGCGAGGAGTAATTCCAGAGACTTCTATAAATGAATTTTGGACTTTATGGAATCCCGCTGATTTGATAGTCGCGAGTAGAAAGATAGTTCGTGATGAACTACAGGATAAATTATTTTTGTTACATAAAGAAAAATTTTCAGATCTACCTGTACCTTTGTGTTATCGCCCAGCAGATACTCGACGACAGAATATTGAAGTTGAAATACCAGGTGTATTGGTTCCACCAAGGGTACAGAATCTTGTCTTGAATGATATTGTTTTAGTCGATATTAATGTCGTTGAGAATGCGCTGAGTATGAATAAATCACCGTGGGTGTTAGGATACGCTATAACGATTCATTCGTCACAAGGATTAACTATAACTGATACTAAAATTTGGATTGTAGATGATAGGATCGAATGGTCAAATTTAGTATATCTTGCAGTATCTCGTGTTAGAAGAATAACTCAACTACATAGGGTTATTATGAATTTTATAGAAAATAATGATCAAACTGTTAATAATGACGTAATAAGAAAAAAACTATCTGGTTATAAGCAGTGTGACAAAAAAAATAATCGTGATTTTGATATTGATATTGAATTTATTATAACACTAAAGCAACTACAAAATAATCATTGCGCAAGTTGCAACTGTAATATGTCATGGCAGTGTTCGAATCCAAGACAATTTACCGTAGACAGAATTAATAGTGATCTTGGTCATACACGTGAAAATGTAATGCTGACTTGTCTTGATTGTAATCGACGTCGAGGTTCTGGACATTTACAAAATTGAGCTTGGTGGTAATTGCGTATCCTCAGGAATTACTTGTAATTGTTCACGTACAAATCCACGCTGAGGGGCAGTAGAATCTAGTCTGTATATTGGAGGTCTACCAGTGGATCTAACCACGCTAGAAATTTTATGTGTAGTCACGCTCCAGATAGGATCGGTTGCTCTTTTTTTTACCGCCTTCAAGTTCGCCGGGTTCATATAAATATCTAACTGTAACATTACCTAATACTGGTTGAGAGAAAGATTCATGTCGTTGTATTGGTATATATATTTTTTTGATCGCATTAGAAGGTTTCATGGAAGTTGCACGAGTAATTTCATTATTCAACGCAACTATCACACTCGGTAATCTTGCAACCCATTCACGAGATCTATCTTTGAAGTCAGTAGATATTTCCTTTGCGTATTGATATCCGAATAACCGCTCGGCAAGTGTTCTATTAAATCGTTCAACGATTGCCTGATCACGATGAATTTCAGTATGTCCTCGTCTGATTTTAACGTTGTGCTTGTTCATCAACGATGATACTACTCCAAGAAATTCTTTACCGGGATCAATTTGTAATAACCGTGGCCATCGTAGACCACCACGTTGATAAATACGCTCAAACGCAGATGCAACTTCGGATGCTGTCTTTGTTGATAATGGCTCCGCTTCTTTATATCTACTAGCAATATCAATGACAGTTAACGCGTATTTGTACGTGCGTGATTTTCGTCCACGTGTTTTAATGGTATCGTGTGGTAAAAACAGTATATCCGCTTGATGAACTTCATTAGGGACACTAACATCAAAATGCGCGTAATGAATTCTTTTAGGTGGACTTAGGAAGATTTGCCATATTGCCTGTCGTGCTAACCATGATGCAGCGACATCACGTGAAACTTTTGCTGCTTCGGCGAGTTTACTAATCGCTGCCTTACCTCTCCAGAATCCTCTCGGGGAATAATAAACAGATTCCATTATGATAGTTATATAATTAATTACCAGCCCCTAACACTAGTTTACCTTTCATAGCAGTTTTTACTAGAAAACTAGCTAATTTTTCTCTGAGAGATTTATTAGGTATAGAATTTAACGCGTGAATCAATTTTACATCCGCGAGATGTCGGTGTTGCAAATCTTTACTTTTATACGCGACATCATGAACGTGACATGCTTGATCAATCTTATTTACTGGATACTCTCCGGGTCTTCGTTGATCTTGATCATCGAGTCTGATATCGAGACGAGTTCCAGGACCACAATAATTATATCCGGGTAAATGTTTCTCACCGGGATATTTAGCCCATGGAGTTCCTGGTAATTTTCCTAACGAAACGGCTATATCACCCCCACCTGTCTTTGTTGCAATAAATTTATATTTCTTGGTACCACATTTCACACACTTGCCTGTAAGTGCACGTCTTTTATTTCTTGTTGTTATTGTCGTTAATTCAGTAGTATCGGTAGGTGCTCTGCATCGAACACAATATAGACTCATATTATTTATTATATGGATATAATTGACTTTTCTGCGACACGAAAACAAGAGCCAGTAAAACACCATCCAGCGCTTCCGAATTCTATCAGAATGATTATAATAGGCCCATCTGGAAGTGGGAAGACGCAATTACTGCTTAATCTAATAATGCGATGGCTGAAGTGGGATAAATTGTATTTAGTTGCGCCATCTGTAGATGATCAGCGATGTTACGAAGTACTTAAAGATTTTAATGAAAACGCAAAATCGTTACATGAAGACAATGTCATAGACTTTATTACTGATATTGATGAAGCGCCATCCGTAAATGATCTGGATGTATTTATTAATAATTTAATAGTGTATGATGATGTTATGCTGGACAAACAATCAAATCCAGCTAGAATATTTTCACGAGGTAGACATAAAAATACAGACGTGATTTATGTTACACAGAGATATACACAAATTCCAAAAGTAATCAGAGATAATTGTAACGTTTTAGTTGTATTTAATGGCGTAGATAATCATACGCTGCAGAATATTTATTATACTTGGTGTTCAGGCGACATGGACATGAATAAATTTAAAAATTTCTTTTCAAAAGCACAAACCGCTCCCTTTGGTTTTGTAACGATAAATTTACATGATCCTAGGTCAAGATATCGCAACGGACTTGATACAATTTTTGGATAAAAATCATAGCAGCAGAGAGGGTGAATGACATACGTATGTGACCAGATTGTGAAAAAATCTGGTCAATTAAAGAAGTTTTCATTATTAAAGCAAAAATGTGTTTTTTTCAGGGAACCCTTAATTTTCAAAAATAAGGTCTCTACAAAGTTGTAGGGTTCATCCTCTCTGCTGCTAATGCGGGACAGTACGGACACGCCAATGCGCACACAAACTGTAAGAGGACAGATCGAGCTACACCCTTATTCTGAGAAACATCGAGGACACAAATATTTAAAATTAAAGAAAGACATTTATTCGATATAGCATTAATAAGATAACATCCAATATACTTGGATCCCTACTTTCCAGTGAGTTACAAAAATACAACACCTTTAAACTGTTACAAGTATTTTATAAAGCAGATCAATTTACTAGATATAATGACGAATATTCCATGCACTGAGTAGATAATTTAATTTTGTGTGTGTGTGTGTGTGTGTGTGTGTGTGTGTGTGTGACTGACAGACTGATTTCTCCGTTGGCCTAAAAGGTTAGAGCTACCGCCTCGCATACGGGAGGTCGGGGGTCCGAAACACGGCTGAGCCATATCAAAGACAAAAATGGTACTAGTAGCTGCCTCGTTTGGCGCTCAGCAATAAGAGGTTAGTGTTAGGATTGGTCGCCTTGGTGTCACGATAATGTGACTGGGTAGGACATGATGCTACATGTCAGCGGCATTATGTCCCAGTGCTAGACACCACCATAAACTGCCACACTGCAGACATCGTAGCGATACACCCAAATTGTTAAATCTACGTTAAAAATAAAACACACACACACACACACACACACACACACACACACACACACTCAGTCTCTTGGGGCGATTATTATATATAATTATTATTATTATTATTATTACAGAAATATTTTACTAATATACATAGAATCGCACGCCGGCGCACACATACATACATACATACATACATACATACATACATACACACATACATACATACAGACATACATATTATTTTATGACATTCCCAATCCTAAAATATGCATCAAATGCGGCCTCATAATCTTCTATGCTCGTTTGTTTTTTGTTTTAAATCGGTTTTCGAAAATAAATCTGAATATATCTTAAATGTACGAGGTGTGTCTGATATAATATAGTAAAGCATAAACAATTCATAATGACATTAAAAGACCAAGGATATCTGGAATATAAAGGTTGTGTACTTCTTGATGATTGGATCTTATGTGTAAAGGAAAATGTAGCTAAAATGATTTTAAAAAATATTCTAGGATTGCATTGCTAAATTTATGACTCCAAAAACAATTTATACAATTTACTAGTACCAGCCAATTTAACAAAAATTCGCAGCAAAAGAATAATTATTTTTTCCTGTGTACCACTTACGTTGCCTTTTTTTTTTAGGTTCTCTTTTCTATTTTCTTTTCGGAAGATGTGTTATACTTTGCTGATGTGTTCACGTGGTTCATCGGATATGAGTATAAGAGGATATCCGCTAGGGAGAGCGTTACTCTCTATCATTATATGCTTTACGAAAAGTCAGATTTCACAGAAAACACAAGACCAGTTTAACACGACAACATTGCCCGTCTCTCATGGAAACAGTACTTACACTGTAGCATACAGATAACTGGTGTTGCCAACAAAAACACACTACATGAAAGCATTATGGGTATTTAATTAAATATGACTTTATTTTACCACATTATATATGGCTGTCTAATTCTTGGGGGGGGGGGAGGTTTGACCACATTAAATATTATGGTTAATGCTGGGTTTACTGAACGTGTGGATTGTCCACATTGAACAGTTTCAGAAAATATACATGTACGGTGAAACTTGCTATGAAAGATACGTTGAAGGTGACCACACAATTTCTCTTTTGTGGACAGTCCTATCAATTGCATACTTTTATTTGTGGTAACCCGCTAAGGAACTTTACGGTATTATCAATCTTGTGAAGCGACAGTAGTTTTTATCTCAATGTGTCTCTAATAATACGATTGGATAGAAAAGAGCGTGTAGCCATGTCAGGTATGTCAGGGAATTTCCCAGAGTATATAAATAGCTCCATAACTGGATTGTTCCAGTCCCCACAAAGGTTGGAAGCTTGCTATGTGTACTGAACACTGTTTTTATTTAATATCTCGACCATGAACAGCCCTCTTATGCTTGTCAATCAAGTATTATGGTATTGGTCCATTTATGAGGTCTGTTATATTGTTCTGAGGCTTCAAACGGGGCCAATATAACAATTCTTAATTAATGAGAATTTATTAATGGAATAATCCTCGTAATCACTTTAATTATTAAAATATTAACTACTTGGCGGATGAATAAGGAAACAGAACTTCTGTAATTGGGGAAATATGGGACAGTACGGACACGCCAATGCGCACACAAACTGTAAGAGGACAAATAGAGTAACTCCCTTATTCTGAGAAACATCGAGGGCACAAATATTTAAAATTAAAGAAAGACATGTATTCGATATGGCATTAATAAGATAACATCCAACATATGTGGATCCATACTTTGCAGTGTGTTACAAAAATACAACACCCTTAAACTGTTACAAGTATTTTATAAAGCAAATCAACTTACTAGATAAACTGACGAATATTCCATGCACTGAGTTGATATTTTAATCACATGTGTGTGTGTGTGTGTGTGTGTGTGTGTGTGTGTGTGTGTGTGTGTGTATCTGTGTGTGTGACTGACAGACTGACTTCTCCATTGGCCTAAGTGGTTAGAGCGTCCACCTCGGATGCAGGAGGTCGTGGGTTCAAAACCCGGCTGAGCCATATGAAAGACAAAAATGGTACTAGTAGCTGCCTCGTTTGGCGCTCAGCAATAAGAGGTTAGTGTTAGGATTGGTCACCTTGGTGTTACGATAATGTGACTGGGTGGGACATGATGCTACATGTCAGCGGCATGATGTCCCAGTGCTAGACACCACTATAAACTGCCACACTGCAGACATTGTAGAGATACACCAAAATTGTTAAATCTACGTTAAAAATCCAATTCACACACACACACGCACACACGCACGCACGCACACACACACACACACACACGCAATCTCTTGGGGCGATTATTATATATAATTATTATTATTATTATTACTATTATTATAGGAATATTTTACTAATATACATAGAATCGCACGCCGGCGCACACATACATACATACATACATGCATACATGCATGCTTGCATGCATGCATGCATGCATGCATACATACATACAAACATACATGCATACATACACACATACATAAATACAGACATGCACATTATTTTATGACATTCCCAATCCTAAAATATGCATCAAATGCGGCCTCGTCATCTTCTATGCTCGTTTGTTTTTCGTTTTAAATCGTTTTTGAAAAATAATTGGAATATGTCTTAAATTTACGAGATGTGTCTGAAGTAGTAATATAAAATGAGGTTTCTAGCTCAGAGACCCCTTCCCCTCCAAAACATTTTTGACAAAATATGTTTCGTCCGGGTAAGGGGTCTCTGAGCTAGAAACAGCTCATTTTCTATTACTACTATAACACCTACACGTAATTCCAGAATGATTCATCACGTAATTCCAGAATGATTCATCACGGAATTTCCAGAACATTCTGTAACATGTATAACTCTGTCAGGTAAAAGATACAATTATAATGCCTACGCCGAATTTCCAGAATGATTCATCGCGGAATTCCAGAATGACTCATCACGGAATTTCTAGAATAACGCTATACAAGGCAGCCAGAATTTTTCTTCGTGATCATTTTGCAAGTGGATCTGTACGTGAACAGGTAAACCCTTTCTTATTCTTAAAGAACTTCTTCACCTATTATTAAAATATCGACAGTAGATATCAGAAATAATTCATTATTGTGTTTATACAAATAAAATTTAATTTTCCACTTACTTTTCGATGACATTCAAAAAGATCTTTCATTGCCATCCTGGTGAGAACATGCTTACCACCTTTTGCAGACACCTTCAACCGGTTTAGGTCAATATTTATTTTGTGTATTTTTCTTGACTGATCGGATCATGAAGATTATCGTATTTCAGCATAAGCTCATCTCTCAACTTTTCAAGATAATCATAATGTTTGCTGTTATCTGATTTAATAAGCGAGAGTTTTATTTTATCAAATTTACTAAAACAAATACCTGAAATTTCATCATTAAATTCAATGGATAATTGCTGGCCATTAACCATTATTTTTCAATTTTGCTACTAAGTCCGTCGGCTAATATTAAATTTTCGAACATTATTTATAAAGATTAGACAAAATTGCGTAGTGTCCAATAGCTAAGGTATTAATTCCGTCATCGCAATATCTCTTATCATCAAAATTACTTAGTCCACGTTTTATAATTGTATCTGGTTCAAGTTTGTGATGATTTATTCTGATAACATTTATTTTAATAAAATTAGTGCAGGTGTTTAACTCTGCTTTAAAATCATCAACTTTCATACACTTTTTTGCGTATCCGCTAGGATTACCTTTTGCTTTTCTTGTCAGTTTATTGTCTAAAATTACGGCGTACATCTTACTCCTTAGTCCAATAAATTCCCTAACTGACGCAAACATAAATTCATCTTTCATCTTGCCGATGAATTTTTTATTTGCATCATCATGAAATCCACTACTTTCTGGATAATCCGATAAGTCAAATAATTTTTTATTGTCATAAATATCTTGATAAACATCCTCACATTTTGTGTTATAAACAAGTTTATCCGTGTCAGTAAATAGCAACTCCGAATCTGGACACTGCTTTTTGGTAAAATTTTAGTGAAAGTCGTACATTAACCATTTTGATATATCAAGTACAGCGGCACCAACATAAATTAGTTTATTGAACTTTAAATTTGCTTTTCGTCGCTGTGTTGCAACAAGATTTTCATTAAAGATTTTCATACTGACAAAACCGTCATCGTTAACTAATTTATTTCTACGATTTACATCATTTACAATTTCAATATTGACTCGCTTTCTGATATTTTCCATTGTCTTACCGGACACTGAATTGTTAATCAACTTGAAAAAGTTTTTCTGAGAGTCAGTCTTAGCAATAGCACGACGTTTGGTATTTAAATCAATATAATCTGCCATCCACAGTGATTGATTAAATTTTAGCACTAGATGAACTTTTCTCAGAATTAGTCCAGCATCTGCTGCTTGTTTTAAATTTTTGTAATGTAGCACGTAATTTCTTTTATTAACAAATTTGGAACTAGCTTATTAATAATCTAATTTTTTTGCAGTTGTCATTACCTGTTGTTCAGGCGATAATAAACTATAATCGATCATCATTGACTCTGCACAAAACGGATAGTCGTTATGTAGATCATGTAACGAACTAGGATAATCGAGATCAACTTCAACAAAATAACTGACATTTTTTGGTAAATTTTTTTTCAGTTTCTTTAAGAAATTGATCTTTAGTTATCCAATGAAATCCACTACACGACTTTGGCTCTGACATAGCATAATCGTACAAATTATTATTGATAAATAATATAATTTGACGGTAAGTTTTTATCGTAATTTATGAAGTACGTATTTTAGCTACCGCATATTTGTTTGTTATAACGTTAATTCCGCCGCGAATTCCTTTTTCAAGAAAGTTAAACATATCAACATCAGTCAAGAGATCCAGTTCTATATTGCTTGTTTTTTGCAGAACATCCCATGACAATCCTGACGCAGAATAATACCAACATGGATCTAATCCATAATTTTCATGACTAACTTTACGAAAACTCAAATATAAGTCACGATAATCACCAAGTGTCTTACAACCAAATTTCATTCCAATTTCCTGTGCATATTTGTAGTCGTCATCTATAATATTTTCATTTTTTAACTGCGAGTAAAATTTATTTTTGTTAGGAAGAAAAGTTTCATCAAATCTCCTCCAGTCGTCGAGATACTCATACGGAAAGACACCGTTTCTTTGTCAGGGAGACGTAATCTTCACCAAAGCAACTTTTAAAATTATTGAAACTGCTACAACCTTTTACAAGCTCATCTAACGGTGCTGCCATAAATTACAGACTGTCGATGAAACATAATTTGCCAAGCGTAACTGACATATATTTTTCAAAATTGTTTGGAAGACACTTTATTATATTATTTAATTTTAGTTTAGATTTAATTTCCTCATCGCCAAATGCTTCGACAATGATGACTATCATAACCGATTATGTAAAACGACAGAAATAAAATCTGGCGCATGAAATTTCAAATTACAATTATTATGTGCTGCTCCGCAATATTGGCCGGTTAGATGACAGTGATAGCGCACTTTGTCGCCTGAACTTTGCTCAGGCAGAGGTTTCTCGCAGATATGACAATTAACTACCTCATCAAAATCAAGTTGTTGTTTGGAAGTTATTTTTATTTCGCTGTTTTAGATAATCTGTTGAAATTTTATTAACATCGTCTATTAATTTTTTTAGTAACCACACGGCAGGAATTTTACCTCTGTACAATTTTATTGGACTTGAAAACTTATCGTTAGCGCAACAAACCACTTTATAAGCTACTCCACAGGGAAGATGTTGTTGTATTTTTCTGGAGCTTGATTTATTTGGATATTTTCTGCGCCTGCCACATGGACAAGTAGACACTCGAAATCAGCGTTAATAACAAACGGAATATTTAATTTATGATTATAATTTTTAAAGTTTAGTATTTTTTTCTTTTTCTCCTGGCATTGTTATTCTTTGAACATTAACAAAGTATTTAAGATGATCTTGCAGTTTTTCATCTTTGGAAAAACCTTGTAAACAAAGGTAGCAGAAATATTTCTTATTTTTATTTTTATTATATTGTCTGCCAACTAGGCTGTTAAAGTTTTTTTTATCCAAACGTAATGATTCCTATAAAATAGCAAGTTTGTTGTCGATTGCAAAGCTTTTTCTGAAATATACCTTGGATAAATATTTGTCACTCTCGTCAAGACCAAATATATTAACTGAACTATTATTTTGCTTTTCAAACTTTGGTATTTGATTTTCTGCAAATGGAAAGTCAATGCCATTAAAATTTAATTTTTGATACGTGACTAAAATACTTGTCAACGCGATCAGCATTTTTGTCAGCTGGAAACATTACAGAAAGAATAGCCCACTGGAAACATCTGTTATCAAAGTTCTTTACCTTTATGCAACATTTTTTGTTGTCAATTTTTTGAGGGAGATCAACGTAAGAACTACCGCGAAGTACGTTATATCTCACTGTGTGAAATAAAACTTCTTTTATCATTTCAAATTTCCAACCTGATCCTTATGCAATAAATTCCTTCAATTTTTTAAATTTATTTATTGATGTATTTCATCAGCGATTGAGGAAATATTTGTTAGCTGTTAAATATGGTTCGGTAATCTCGTTGGTGAAATCTACATTTCCAAAGATTATATCAAGCATATCTTTTTGAAGTACATGTAACTTTGATAAAATAACATGATACTGCGCTATTAGCTTGATACTTTTATGCACTGCAAGTTCTCGCGTTACATTTGGATGTAAAAGATGTAGAGTTAAAATTTGCTAAAATATTTTGATTATCAAACCGATAGCTGCTGTCAAATCCTGCAAAAGCAGTGGCTATTTTTGTAGGTTCTCCTATAAGGCTTTTCTTGGCAATGTCTCCCAATTTCAGCATTGTTATATAATGTAATATTATATCTAATTGATTGTTCGACCCATATCTCACCGCACTGCGCAAGCGCTAGTTGAACAATCAATTAGAGATATAAATTTTTTATAGTATAATGACACAAAATTTCGCAAGCGCAAGCGAGCAAGAGTACTATTATGTTCATCCCAAGTATAGCTTATACGCGGGAAGTATGTTAGGGTCGGTGATTCATGTCCAATACGGACAACCGTTTGGTAAATCAACACCAGCAGGTTATAAGATCAGCGTTAAAGGTGGTAATGCTGAGAGAGTTGAAATGTTTAGGAAAGATTTTATTTACACTTTGTTTTGCGGAGACATACCAGCTGGACAACGAGTATATCATGTCAACGGCGCAGTTGCTGATGATACCATTGAAAACTTGCCTTTGCAAGATGAATTTCTACCGCATCCCGTGTTTGATTTATATGAGGCTAATGATCGAGGAATTATACGAAATAAACAAACAAAAAAGTGCTAGGAAAAATAAATAACAATGGTTATCTTAAAATAAATGTCAGAGGAATAAAAACAGATTTTGTTAATTATTATAGCCATCGTTTTATTTACGAAACGTTTAACGGATCTATATCTAATGGTTTAGTGATAGACCACGTCAACGGTGTTAAAACAGATAATCGTCAAGAAAACCTCGAAATTGTCACTCAACAAGAAAATAACAGACGAGGAAACACAGGTAATAATTTTAGTAAAGTTAAACCTATTGTTTTGTTTAATCTTGAAACATGAGAAACTAAAATTTCCTTTGATAACAGCTGCAGCAAAACATTTTGATATTAATCATAGAGCAATAAAATTTGTTGCAGATGGAATAACAAATACGGCAACGTCAATGTCGACCTTTGACAGAATTATCTTCAAATACGACGATTAATTATATTTTCTAGCTCACTTTTAGTTAAGCAATTGCGAGCAAACGCAATAACATCATCTTTATTAAATTTCAGCGTCATTACTGTACTGTCATTAAGTTTATTTTTTTCTGCTGCTGTTATAAGAATTTTATCAGAATCACCTTGCATAATAATAACGTCAACAGAATAAGAACTATACCCTGATAAGCATTTTCGCACTGCTTCGGCTAATTCTCTGTAATTTTTATATCAACTTTCTGATGATATTTTATCTCGTTAGTCATTTATAATAATAAATTAGATACAAATATATTATGATATGGACTTGATAAAACGACTTGCTGATATATATGCTGACGATAATTTTACAGCAGGAGATGCTGTCTCAAGAGATTTCATCTCTGGCGATATAAAATGTGAGTCGGTTGGTTATACAGAAGACGACATTTTATTTAACAATGACGATGAACAGGACGAGATCGTGGACGTGGTTGATAAAAAAAATTACAGTAGACCGACAACTGGACGATATAATGTTAAGTATCATATCGCCAAAAAAATAATAAAATTTAATTTTACTGTCACCGAGAAACAAAATATTTTGGCAACTAATAAAACCTTTTCTTAATGTGAAAATAACTGACCAAAAAAAGAGGCATTAAATACGATTTTTTTGGGTTAAAATATTTAATTTAATGCCAGTCGATAATGCAAAAAAATTACATTTAATGTCGTTGTGTAGACCGGTCAAATGCAAATCTGTACTGCTAAAATACGAGCAAATTTATAACAATATTATTTCGATATAGATTTAGTTGGAACCCAGCTGTTAATTTATCGCTGTACCCGCGCCACTTGACAAGGCTTTTATTACCTTTTTTCCTAACAACTTTTTCAATAACAAATATATCTTGCTCTGTTTTTTGTAGTTCCTGCTCGTAAAAACTACCAGTTATAGGCTCACCCAATAAATCTTTTAGCTCGTATGTTACAGGTATTGTCAGTAAAACTTTATCGACAACAAATAGTTCTTCGCTCCAGTTACGAGTAAATCCTTTAACAAATGTTTTTTTTCGTCAGAGAAATTCTAACTCGATCAACAACTTTAAATTGATGTCTGCGATACATGTTTTCATTTGCAAGAATCGGATTTTTAATTGCATCGTTTGGTGACATTTTTATTGATCTGTGCTTCTTGTTATTATAATTATCAACAATCTGCTGTAGATCGTCAATATACTTATTTGTATTTTTAACTGTCAAATGTTTATGTATCAGCTCTTTTAATGTGCGATTAAATCTTTCGACGACAACGCTTTTTCCTTCGTTTCCTGTAACATATTTTTTAATGTTATTTTGTTCCAGAAACTGCTCAAATTTTTTATTCAAAAACTCTGCTCCACGATCGGTCTAAAATCTGTTTGGTTTTCTTTCTGTACTTGTTTATTATTTGTTTTAGTGCATCAGTTATCGATATTCCTGTTTTATCCGAAACAGGTACACTAAACACGTATTTACTAAAAACATCTACAACGTTAAAAAAATATTTTTTGTTATCGTTAAACTGAGCAAGATTTGACACATCAACTAAATCTATCTCCAGATATCGTCAACGGCATTTGCGACAACTTTACGTCCCGGAAACTTTTTTTTAGGTTTATGTAGCTCTGATGCCAGATCATCATGCAATTCTTTTCCAAGACATAACTAACATTTTGTTCTTGTCATTCCTTGAACTAACCTTCTATCAAATCGTTCTCTCATATTTACAGGTTTCATATCTTTAAGTTCATCTAGCATTATTTTATCGCAGCCGTGCTTATCTTGTTCGTTATCACGGTAGCAGATATCGTGACGCATTGCTATTGCATCAACTTGATTGTAAGGCTCTTGTCCCGGCAGCGGATTATCATTTTCATCTAGTTGTTTATCTAGCGGATTATATGGTCCAGTGTATTTGTGGCCTGGTAATGTCCAACCTCTTTTTGGTTTTGGTAACTTGCCAATTAATTTATATGTATCTATACCTGTTCCAATTATATCTCTGTTGTTGCATTTCTGACAGTAAGTAACAATTTTATTTTGCTCCAGACAGAGATCTCTATCACAATCACACTCGCATATCATTATTTATTAATCATCTACGAAAATAACCTTGTCACACATTCCAGCTCCGGATAATGTCTTTAAAAACATACTTGTTCTTTTTCCACAGATTGCACAAATACCTTTTAGCTATATCCTATTATTTTTGGGTTTTTTTTCTGTTGTTTCATCTTTATTTTCTGCTTTAGTTTTGTATTTGAGACAATATGTTGACATATTCCTTAGTTTAGATAAAATTAATTGCAATCTCATCATTAACGTGAGAAGGTTGATCGTCAAACTGTAAAATAAGTTTTAAAAAATTGAATTTAGGCTGGGACATTTGTTTTACAAACATTATACAATAGTATCCA
>JAECUM010024617.1:0-22960 GCA_016617855.1 Megalonaias nervosa
TATATATATATATATATATATATATATAAACTCACCTAAGTCTTTTTACTTCCTGGACTTCGCAGACAGATTGAATTTAAAATAACCTAGCCGAAAACATATTTACTTCTTAATATGTTATAATGCATTTAGTGTAGTTTTTGAAACTGATATTTTCTTCTTAGAAGCTGGTATTGCCGACTGGCAAAACTGACGTTCCTTTTGTTAATAGCCGTTAAAGTTAGTATACTTTCGACTAGTTCAAGCTGATTTTCTACCCAGAAGAAGGTATTACCGACTGGCAAAATTAACATTCCCTGTGATAAAAACCGCTAACGTTAGTGTACTTTGGACTAGTGGAAGCACTTTTATGGACTAGTTCAAGCTGATTTTCTTCCAAGAAGCCGGTGTTGTCGACTGGCAAAATGAACTTCCCCTATGTTAATAACTGCTAATGTTAGTGTACTTTGAACTAGGGAAAGCTCTTTGTTGTTTTGTTGTTGTTTTTTTTCGAGAACACAGGATCAATCATTTGGATCAACTGTATGCTTTGAGATAGTACACAATAGCCATAATTACATATGAAAAGAAATTTCAGTAAGTTAATGTAAGAAGCATAGAAATATGCCAACACTCCTCATTGTGCATGTTCCAAAATGTAAACGACTGACCATATACATGTCCATCTTTCAGAAATACATAATTGCTGTAGAGAGGATGCCTTATTATGAGATTCTCAAATAAGCACAACTATAAAAAAAATACTCTATGGCAGTCTTTTGAATATTTTCTTGTTCAAAAAGATCGAAAGAAAAGATAAAGACGAATTACATTATTAAAATTTCATTTTAATCTTTGTTAATGAACATCGGCTTTGTCACACAAACCAACGATGATTCCAACAACTGTCTTTCTGGTATAGTTTTGCCTGAACACCATCAAATGTGTGGCATTCAAACCCATTTTGTTTTCTCTACGTTTTAAATGTGTGTTTCTTTCATAGAAATAGTATTCGGGCCACTGCCACTGTTGAAATTATTTTTTTCCCAAATTTAATCTTACATGAAATGATACTCATTAACAGACCACGGGTTTGCGACACGTTACACAAGATTAATGAAAGCACAAAAATGTAGCTTTTAGGTACTTCTGAAAGAGGAACAAATATAAGGACAAATTGTGCGCATTCGCAGCAATCACAGTGGAGAAAATATTTGCAAACCTCAATGTTACTTTCTTGAACTGTGGCGGAAATTTCTTTATAAAGATGTGGTGCTAAGGAAACAATGAGCTCTCTTACAGCAGATAGCTAATGGAAACTTGTACTCAAATGATTAGTTTGAACTAGTCCAAGATATATTAACTAAGCAGTTACTAAAACATAGAAATGTGTTTTCAAATAGTAGACAATACTTGCTTCATTAAGTGCATTACATGAATTAGAAAATGCATAAAAGTCTTTTGAAAGATGCACATTTGAAATAAAGCCAATCGGTATACTGCCCAATCTAAATTGCATCATCACACACTAAAAGAAAGAATCTAAATGCTCATTAACAATACCCCAGATATATAATGTACTCATTAAATAATCAAGATTAAAAGTGACGAAAATATTTACCTTTCAACTCAAACCATGTGCAAAGATGAAAGCTGGAGAAAGAAACCTTAACACTTTTAATTTGTTGACTGGTGCAGAAAATATACAGCTGAAATATTCACGTCTATTAGGTTAATAAATTATTTTTTGCAATATACTGTAAAATAACCTTAAGTAAGCTTTTTCAGACCGCAGTGTCGTTTGGACATAAACATCCGACGATAAGCAGCACGATTAAAGCAATTTGCAAATAGATTTATTTATAAAATAAAGCGACCCAATGGATCTAGTCTACTTGGCTATATTAAGAATGTTCAGATCTATATAACGGTTTCCCCTTTGTGCACATAGTAATAGTATTCACAGTTATTAGGTTGAAAGAAGTAAAAACAAAAAAGAACAATTGACGTAGCTTCATTTCATTTTCAGTGACCAATGAATTTTATTTTCAATTTGTTTATAAAACCAACAAATAGTTATGTAGCATAGTTCAATATTTCGAAATGAATTGTAATCTAGTCTAAAATTCACTCTTCTAATGGCCAAAAACTCATTAGTTCTATGCAACATCGACTGAGCGGGTTATATAACTGCAATGAGCCTTTTCATAGCAAACGTGGCTTGTTAACCCTAGAGTCTTTCACGTGGGTGTGGTAACTTCAATCTAATATTCACCTCCGGCTTTCAATACATACAATTACTAATAACCTCGCATAAATACTAACCGTTAATTAAATTAGTTAAGCTTTGTTTTAGAATTACACATTTTATAAAGTTCATATTGAGTTCTGCATATAGACGGTTGTTTATTGAAAGTTAATCAAATATTAGTATTAATCGGGTGCATTCATAGATGCTACTTTAAACAGATTTGGTTATGTTGAAGTTTGAAAGTTTTCACGACGTTGTAAAGTGCTCCAAGTTTACTCCATCTTTAAGCAAAGTGTTTCCGATAGTTATCAGACTGGAATAATACCTTAAATGGTCTGATAAACTGTTTCTATATACACATTTCAAAACTGCCTTCAGCCTTAAATATTATTTCATTGTTGTATAACCATAAAAATGGATTAGCTTTGACAAAACTTCGAGACTCTGATAAGTTTAGAACTGACTGGGAGTTATGGAAACAATAGCATCAACCGATGTTGGAGATACTGTTCTCTGTGCGACAACCATGATAGTGACTGTGTAACACTTGCAATAAGAAAACATTAAGTTCAGAAAGTAACGTTGCGTATGTAGCGCTTAAAAATGAGATAGAATAATGTAATTTGTTATACAATTATTTATATTTGTCCAGGGTATCATGTCCATCTTCTGCTCATTAATTTATCTGAGTGTCTGTTTAAGGTTGTACGTACGGCATTTAATAGTAATGCAATATTTCATTATGTACATTATGAGCATGTACATGCTTAGGAGAACAATCAATTGACCTAAATTGAATTGAAACAAATCTGGAGGTAAACGATTTCGATTGTCATGTACCTATAATTACATTATTGGTGTGCTTTTACCTATATTTCTCAATTCTTGCATATTTCATCTTATTACAGGTCCACTTCAACTTTGTCCTCAGTATGCTGTGGTTCGTTGTATTTCTCGTATTTACCATCCTATTTGCAGCCTCAACAAAGTATATATCGTGGATATGGATACTCATGACCATTTTGACCGGCCTCTTGAGTCTAAGCTCAGGGATTTTTATGGTTTACGGAATATGGAAATCTGCCCGAAATGTCGTTCTCAGTGCAAGATCTGCCAAGCCCCCATACGACATACTAGCAGGTGTTACTAACCCTAATGATTCACGATTGCAGCAAGCAAATTATGCAGAGATAATGTCTATACAATGATAATGGTAATGTTTCATGGGGTAGGGATCAAATCCATGTGACATCGACCCCAATTGATATACAATAAATTAATTTTTATACTTTTGACGCATTAAATATTTAATTATGTTCTAATGTAATGTTCGGGGCCCCGAGTGGCCGAGTGGTCTAAAGCGCTTTCCGTTACGGATCACTGCCATCTCACCTCTGTCTGCGTGGGTTCGAGTCTAGGATTCGGCGAATGTGGATATGTGAGAAAGCTTGCCAGTAGCTTCTCGTGGGTCGGTGGTTCTTTCCGGGGATTTCCCGGTTTCTTCCTCCACCATTAATACTGGCCGCCATGTATAGCCTATCGTGTGCTGAAAAATGGCGTTAAGCCCCACAACAACAACAACAACAACAACTAATGTAATGTTCATTATTTCTTTAAAATTAATCCATGAAAAAGTAGTTCAGAGCAGTGTTGTCATGAAGTCATGAAGCTTGAAGCTCGATTGTAAACTGAATTAATGGCCGTTCGTGCATGGTATGTAATCAGTTTTCAAGATACATGACTTATTTATCCTGTAAAAGATGCAATTCAATTATTATCATTACAAATACTATAAAATTAATACCGAAGATAACCAAGTAAATAAAAAGGCTATATCTTAAACATAGCTTTCAACTATTGTCGAAGCGCATAAATGCATAAGTAGTTCGTCCTGTTGTTATGAATTAATAACCTTTAGATTCTTGTGTCATATGATCCGACTTTGGCCGACCTAAATATTTCTTACATAGGCTTGATAAAAGTTTTGAATTCTCAAGATGCTTACAGGTTTTGAATTTCAACGTTTTTTCAGGAAATGTTTCAATTTGTGTAAGCTAATAAAATGTAACAAACCACACATCCAACCAAAGAATGGTACCATGGAATTACTATTTTATTATTTTTATAATTGAAATGCCATTTAGCTAAATATCTTTGGATAGAAAGGAAGGTTATCGACCAAGATACCTAGTTTGTATTTGGTCCTAAGTACTAAGGATGAAATGAAACTATTTTCATTTTTGAAGCTGTATGTACTTTAATATTAAAATGGAGACTGTACCGAATCTGTATCGATATAATAAAACTCAATTTAGGTATATTCTAAACAACTACATGTTTGAATCTGTAACATTTAAGTATTAAACTGATATATCTATATGTATTTTTACACATGTTTTCTTTATTAATTTTGTGTTCATTTTGTTCAATTATATGTCTTCTCGCGCACGAATTGTCAGGATTCAACGTTGTCTTCATTACAATTAAAATGCGACACCATGCATAATTTTCAAAGGGTATCAGAGGGAAATAAGAGATGATACAGAGAAATACCATATCACCTATAATGGTTAGAAAGTCAATCAAAAAATCACTCAGATATATAATATTTTCACATATAACAATATACTCAGAATCATTGATGTTGTCTGATACGGTCAATTGTTTGTGTAACAGAAAAGGTTTTTGCGTCAGATTTTGAGATGGTTTAGCCCAAGTTTAGACCCTTCATTCGCTGTTTTAAGCAACGTACCATATATTAGAAGATACACAGTTATGTCAAGTTTCATCCCTTTATCCGAAATAGCTAAACATTCATGACCTAAGCTAACCTTTAAACAAAATGTCTTCATAGTTTCATAACCAATACCACTAAACGCAATTTCAAATATAAAGTCAAATGGGCATACTTTCAATATTATCCAATATAGGGAACTATTTTATTTTTATCTGAAACAACGCCTTTCACGAGTCTACTATGAATACAAACCAAGCTTTCGACACTGACATTAAAGAATATCATTGTATTCCGTTTGCCACGTTTTCTTTTCCTTTAACTTTTGTTACGCTAAACAGAAAACAATGGGCTGCATTTTAAAGACTAAATATGTTCAAGTAGGATAATAGCCTTGCGCCATAATTAAAGGGACACTACTGATTTATAAATATTTTCCTTCTTTATTTAAAGTGGTATTTGCCTAATAATGGAGCCAGTTGGCATGCTTACGTAGAATATTTCCTGCGGGTGAATATGTAGTTGTTCTTCAGTTCTGGTGTACAGAACAGTTGTGACTTTATCGGTACCAGGAGACAATCTTTAACCGTTATATTTCATTGTTATAACTCAAATCAGTATGGGCCAATCTATAGTACTACTTTGTCGCTCTCGCCCTGGAAAAGAGGCTACTCCTAGTTCATATTTTATCCTGACAAATTAGCGATATAAACGAGGCTGGCTAGGACAGCTACACAAAACTTAAGAGCCCTGGAAAGATGATTGGATCAGGGTATAATATTTGTCATCCGATGATTTCAAATGTTTTCCATTCTACATGAAAAGTGATGGGGATAAGCTGTATCATCACTTTTTAATTATGCAGTGATCTACCAGGATAATTCTCTACCTCGTTTGCTGTAAAAAGAAAACTAAGTTTCTAATGTGGTTCCCTTATTTTACGCGTATCTCCCATTGTAGTCTACGTAAACTATGGAGTTGTTCCTCACAGAGAATGAATAAAACACACACACGCACAGACACACACACACACACACACACACACAACACACACCTCAAATTGTAAGAGCCAAACCTAATTCAAGATCAGATTCATTTCCGCTATGGCAATCGATGACAGTACTCGTCGCAGAAGTATGGTGTAGAAGTTTCAGAGAGGGAGAGAGACAGATAGCGAGCGAACATGGGTGGAGAACAATGAGTTCCAGTAAGAGGTAGAGGGAGAGATGACTTGGCTAGAATCAGTCCTCCCACTAATTGGAATCTAAAGCCTTTGATTTATATTGATATTGGATGTCAATGTTGACATCTCTTGTGCCCAGGATTACTTGATGTTCTGCGAAAGATGCCTCGAAATCCTGAGACGTTCTTTTCAGCCGAGATATCTTGCATGAATTTGTTTCTGATGATTACCTATTTCTGATGCTGTGTCTTTGATCGAAACATTTTTTAAAATTTATTTCGTTATTTAATGGTTTATTTTCTCCCGATTTTTCTACTTGGGCACACTATTTAATAATCTTTCGAGATCTACGTTGATCTAATTATACAAATGTTAGCAGTTCACAGATAAAGCACTTTACACTGCTTCGTAAATTCGTTCATATCCTATATGTCAAAAGGTAGGAGTGCATTATATAGTTTTCACATCTTTTGGTTTCGCGTTCACATATTTGTAAAATCAGAACTTTTGACATTGCAAGAAAATATGTGAAAGACTTATTGTACAATCAAAACAAACTATTTTAGGAACTAGAACAAATATGTACTACTGCATAACTGATCGTTTTCTAGTCACTTGTCAAATTTTCTTCGCATTATTTCTGAACAATAGCAGAAAGATATAAAAGCGACAGCTTCTGTGCTGTAATATATGTGTATACGTGACGATTTTACAGTGTTCAGTTCTGTATTACTCTCCCGTTGCGTAGTTTTCGTTCTATTGTTCGCCCCTTTCTGTGCTAATTCGCCATGCAAGGGCTTGATAACGTAGCTTAGTTTCCTTAGCAAATTATACAGAAAAAGGGTTTCCAACAACTGTATAAATGATTGTATTAGCTCATTAAAACAGGTGATGCTAGATGTGGATGTTTATGACGAGGTGATGTCATTAATATTGTAAACATGGCCACGCATGAATATGTGGTTAATCTTGCGTTAGTGTTCATTGACAAAGTAATGTTCAATGATCAGCTTCAGTGTTGTTTGTTCTTGAACGATTATGGAACCATGTTTAGAAAATTGTGAAATACGGAATATGTGTCTGTGTGGTTTTGCTTCTACCGAATGTTTGCCAGTGTCCCTTCATCAGCAATAGTGATGAAGCAATAGTGATGAATGAATCATTTCTCCAGACCTTCGTGTGATGTAGACTTCATAGAGACTAGCATAATTCTTATTGAATAAGGTTACATCAAAGGCTATTCAAACTGTGAAGAACTTGTGCATTGCCTATTTGCGTTTATAATATATGGTATGAAATACGTATAATATCAAACCAAGGCAATGGAAAATCATTCCTTAAGAAAAGTTTTAAATAAGAACAAGATCTGGACCTTAAAAGTCCATAAAGCAGCAGTTTTCTGGCAAGGTCAGCAATATCAGGGTTTCTATGTGTACCACAACTGGCGACTATTAGAGGAATTCCAGAACCAAGATAGCCAATGTTAGAAGGGTATATCTTAAATATTGTATTTTCCTGATACAAACACGTCAGTCCGTCAGGACAAATAACGTCTCCTATTTTCTCCTCAAAAAGCAAAAAGATGATAGTAATAACAATAATAAAAGACATCAATAATAATAATAATAATAATAATAATAATAATAATAATAATAATACAGTTAAATCTAACTAAGAGACGTTGTGCAAGCAACCGGTCATTTACCAAGATTGGTGATCTCATTAAATGTCTTCTCATTTATAACACAGTTGATCTGTGTGGAAACGCGGAAACATGGTGGGTTTTGTGACACGTAACTTTCGAAACAGTTTTCTTTCAAGGTTGGACATTTCTATAATAATAATAATAATAATAATAATAATAATAATAATAATAATAATAATAATGATAATAATAATAATAATAATAATAATTTCTTAATACATAAACAAGAATCTCAGGTAAACATGAGGTCACTCACCTTGCCAACACCTACCTAATGGTCAAATGTAGAAACTTTAGGAATAGAAATCCGTCTCAAGGCTTTGCTTTCTATTCAATGCTTTTTTCGAATACCATTTAATGAGTATGTAATAATTGGTATAGTATTCTTTTAGTTTCGTCTTTCTTTTGTATCTTCATTCATATTTGATACCACATCAACATTATTTGTCTAATTTTGTGTAACGTTTTTTCTGCATCTGCTAGCAAAAGCCATAGCTTGATGGTGACACACCATTACTTGCAATTAATCTGACATGCATTTAATCTACGATATTTTCTGTCAAATTTCATCAACGTTTTTCTAGTCTATTTTTCAGATAGTGTTGAATTGTGTTTTGGAAAGAATCTGTTTAAAGAAGTAATGGCGACAATGTTTGATGGACAATCAGAGCCCTTTGTGCAAATTAGAATACACCTATGCTAGCTTCCTTCGAGATTGTGCGGTCTCTGGTATCGCGGTCTTCGATATTTTCGGTAAATTTCTGAATAGCGCCACTTATCATGTGCGTATCATACGTGCACTGGTGACCATATGTTACTAGTTCTGCATTATCAGTTTTATGTTGGGAAAATGATGGTACTGCTGGTGAGTATACTATTTTATAAATGCAACCATAAATTTCACTTTATCACAACTATAGCCGTACCCCGTGTTCTCACATAAAATCAATATCTTCTTGAAGTCGATATCACTGTAACGAATCGGTAACAATTTAGCCGCCTGACAATGTCCATTTATTTTATGCGAGAGTCAGATCACATTACTATATTTGTCTAGCAAAAGAGATCGAATCTATGGTAGCAAAAAAGAATAATGTATGAAGGGTGTTAATGTTGTTTTCTTTTGACTTTCACAATTGACAGGTGTAGACTTCAAACCTTTGTTGTACACATTTTCTTACGTTTCGTTATAACGCCTGGTTTTGTTTAAACTAGTATATTCATGACCATGATTGTGTGCGCATTCTCATCGACAATTCTGGTTACATATGCGTTGTTTAAATGCTAGCAGATACGTTTCTGTTGTACGGTGAAAGAATAATAACCACTGAAGTAACATCCAGAATTTAAACTGATTTACAATTTGGGAAGCTTATACATCAAGATCCTAACATTAGGACAAGTTTATGCCATCGTAAAAATATTTTTTGATATTACCGCGATATCAGAGTAACGCCGCTTTAGAGACTATGGTATATTCTGCTCTGCCACTGGAGTTATTAATGGGACTATATATATATATATATATATATATATATATATATATATATATATATATATATATAGGTTGGAAGAGTACATCCCAAAGCTACGTGTATTGAGAACAAGAGACATTGTCAAACAGTCAACTTTATTTCCTTAAATCAATTTCATTCTATATTATAATCCAACATATCACTAAGAAACAGAATCCGTTTGCTTAGACAGCCACCCCACCCACCCTAACCCGTAACTAGGTATAGACTAAGCACCCTTAACATAATTAAAACATTGGTGGGAAAATGTGAACTAGATGTATATTTCTAAATTATTCTATCGCCAAAGTTAAGCCAAAGTAGAAAATGTGAAACACTGCAATAATGCAGACAAAGCTCATATATCCTTAAAATTTAGTTCGTATATAAACTTACCGATATTGTATGATGTGGTTTTCTTAACTAGCATGCATAAATACACTTTTATAGTTTGGTCATTTGTAGGTTAAACTTTTCAAAGTAATTAAATTTTATTAGTGTCCTCGGGGTAAGGATTAATAATGAATTGCTTTAAGTGGACGGTTGGGTGTTATTTTTTGAAACCATAAAAATGTGTTTTGTGGGTGGTCCGACCTGAATCACGCCTATAATACCTACATCCGTCCTTATGCAAGATTCCGCATGTATATCCATACGCGGATGACCTGAGTATATTCACAAGCAATTACAGTAATTTGTGATTTCTATATGCCAGTCATAAGGCTGAGCGTATTATATTATCGTGTTGCTTTCCGTCTGTCTATTACCAATTTTAGTCATTACACAGTAACTCGAGTTCTCCGTCATTTACATATAGAAATGGATTGTACTTTAAAAAAGGAGTAAGCCTATGATTTTTGGTGTCAAATCTCAATGCTAATATGAGGCCACACTTTCCATTTAAAGTAAGTTCTTATGATGCCATCATGTCTGTCTTGCTGATATGTGAAAAGCACATATTAAGTAAAAATATGTTAATGATCAGATTACAGAAAACAAATGATGTTATAAATGTGAAAAAACAGGTGTTTTGGCCAATTATAGGCAGATCTGATATTGTCGTGATTTATTCGATTTGTAGCAACGCAATTTTGAGTCTAAACAAATATGTTTTCGAACAACAATCTAGGCCAATCTGCACAAATTTCACTTGTTGGATAGAAGACTGACGGTGCTTGGAAAACAGTGTGAATAAAAATTATACCCATATCTTCAATTTAACATGAACTATTTTCTACACATTAGACAGGTAGAGGTTGCTGTTGGCAATATCGCTCAGCATGTCATAAACGGCGGGAATGTGTGTGCATGCACTGCTGTGGTAAGTTGTTTGTTACAAAAGAATGACTATGTAAGAACTCTCGCCGCTACAGATTATACTTTTTATGCATGTTCGTATGTGTTGAGATGAATAGAACATTGCGTACGTCGTTGGTAACGACACACTGAATATACCAATAATTTTCAATTTTAATTTTAAGAAGATATTCAACAAAAGAGAACTGTTGCGCAATAGCAACATTATAAAAACACAACTCATTACGTAGCGTTTCCAAAACAATTCTTTGTTTAATGTACAATGGGCATCAGTCAATTTCATTGTCAAATTAAATTGTTCCTTTTGGGTTATAGTCTACCACAAATATGATCATAACAGTTTTCTGACGATTCGATCAAAGTATAGTCTTAATTGAATTTTTTTGTAATTTTGCTCAATCTTACTTACCCTGTAGTAGTTTGCACTCTACAACAAAAATAAGATTAAGCCACAAATATTCACATTTTCAAAAAAATGAAGACACAAAATAATCCGTCATAATGTTCCAGTCATAATTATCGTCTACATGAAAAGAAATTTGGCCAGGGAAAGAACAAAGCAGATGAGTCCAAAAACTGTGGCGTTACATCGGCACCATTTTCATTTAGGAGAGACTAGGCATTAAAGGAATTCGTTTAGTGAAAAACTTATATAAATATGATCATCCAATAAGGACAGTTTTCAAGATGGCTGTTGTGGCGGCCATACTGAATGTCAGAGTTGAACCAATTTTTTTTATTTAAGACCGACTAGACTATGGACTAACTTGGTTTACATGGCATACACTAGAAATTCGAATATTCATAAGTGACTATACACATTTCAGATTTTGTGTTTTCAAATCATGCAATCAAATATGGAAGGTTGTCAGGTTGAAGGAAAAGACATCTTGGGAATTCCATCATAATTTGTTAAAATAGTTTGGGATACTCAAGTTTCATTATGTCAGGGGAGATAAATCCTGTCTACCTATATAATATTCATGAGCTTGGTCATGTAGTAGAAGAGATAAACAAGTGTTTACAAAGTTTCTTTCTCCCTCCTAAGCACATAATTATAATTGTCATGTAATTTTCACGTAAAGCTATGAGGAAGATTCTGCAACATAATTGAGTCGCTTGGTTTGCAAAGCTGTATAATCAAATCCAAGCTATGTTCATTGCTTGCGCATTATTATAATGACGCCATTTGAACAATTTACGATCAAATAACAAAAGTGGCAAATAATTTATTAGCTAGGTATCAAATTGTACATTTTGTCACATGTTCTGTTTCCTAAATAAATCGGACCTAAATCGTTGCGACTATTGTGGTTGAGTTGAGCAGTCTATGTATTTGTTTCTCAGTACGAAATTTTCCTGTGTTTTAAATCATAATAAATCATCTTAATCTAATATGCTTTCGAAGACGAATTCCCGTTGAAGTTCTTCTCATAGATTTGTTTGCTTGGTTGGATTGAAAACAAAGCAGCGTGCATTGGGTCACGTATTTCACTTCCAAAGTATTTCACTCTCTGTGCCGTATCATCAAAATACATACAGACAACCACACAGTTAGTGTTAATATTCCAAACAATATATAATAATTATCGTTAAATCAATACAAAAAATGCCTAAATCTATCTCTTGTATCATCACCAAAATGAGAGAGAAAAGAATGCTCTAAAACTAGGTTTACATTCGTGTATAATGAACTGGAAGTATTAATTGTGACCCGGTGGAATATTACGCTTCGACTGTTCAGAGAACACCTAGATGCGTTGTTGGTAAACCCTTGCATTTATTTTTGGTTCGAATAAACTAAGGAAAGGTTAGTCTTTATGCAGAACATTTGTTGGAAAAATAAGAACACCCGAGTGTGAATTACACACTGAGTGATATAGATCAAATTAGTTCCCCGTCGAGGAAGAATGTAGGCGTACTTATATTAGCACTAGTCCTGCCAGTAGAAAAGTGAATAATTATTTGCGTTATACCTGGCATCAAGAGGGACAAAACCAGATTTTGAAGTATGAAATAGAATACATCAGTTTGGTCAAAACGGTCCATAGTTTGGAAATTTATAGTAACATAAAAAAGAACATTTTTCATACAGTGATGCACATGTGGCAAATGCAAGCCCTTTCCCTATGTGAAAATTCTCAAAAGCATGCACCACAAAAGTTACAACCCAACTGTTTTTAAGATGTTCTACTTGTATTGAACCCAATGTCTCTACTGCTATGAGTGGTTAGTTTTGCTTCTTTGCCGACCATTGGTATTTCACGGATGTCAATTGTTTCGTAACCTGGTCGTTTCGTAACCAGGATGTTTCGCATTCCTGTTTTACGTAACCGATTGTTTGACAAATTAACATACTAATTATGGCGTTGAACTTGTATTTTTATATACAATTTAATTAAAGGAATTAAATATTTTTGCATAAATATTAACCAAACATCATGAAGTCAGCCAGCACCGAATGTGCTACTGATATCTGGCTCTTGATATGTGGACGCCTCCTAGGTAAAAGAGCAAGAATTTTGAAAAAAGACACCAAACATTAAATAATAATAAGTAAGTAAAATAAGTATTTAGATTTAAAGAAACGTTTTAGTTACCGTTACTTTTAAACATATATTTTTAAATTCCAGTTAAAAGATAATGACTCATAATATGATTTTTAATTTATTTTATTTACTAAAATAATCAGTTATGACAGTTTTCATCCTGAATTATTGTGTATGATACATTTGATTCTAATAAAAATTAAACGTCTCAAGAGACAAAAAAGAGAGAGAGAGAGAGTGAAACATCCCTTTAATTATAAACAACATTGATTTTGAAACAATAACTAATTAAAAAGACAACAAGAAACTTTCCTTTAAATATAAAATAAAAAATTGATGTGAAAAGTTATATTTTGAAATCTAAGATCAAAACTAATAATAACACTTATTGTAAGTTTATATCCTTGTTGGAAATGATAGCACGAAACTTTCAACATATTCAAGTAATCACTTTGATGTTGTTCGAAGAAGGAGACAGTCTTTCTTTAAAATAACTAAACCGGCATTGAGCCTGGTTTTCCTAGTCAAATCACTATCACAATCACTGTAATCTGGTTGGTACTTTAGCATTACTGGGTTCGTAGACGAATGCAGACCGCCTCAACAGAGAACCAACAGACAGCTGGCCTTTGGTGCAACTGTCTCAAAATGAGATAATGAGGTCCTGTACATAGCGAGCGCGTACATCATGGTACCTTTTCAGCTTACCCTATGAAACTAACCTTATTTCAAGAGAAAGGAACGATGTTCTCCGGCCAATTATTGATGTCCAAAGTGTTGTCGACTGCACTGGTGTCTGCCTGTCGGATGAGCCTGATTCGCTTCCTGTGTTTGTTGCGGGTGACCTGAGTCTGAAGTGTCTAGTTGAAACTGACTGGTCTAAATTTCAGCCACTGTCTTGAAGTAGTGATATTTACTTACGACTATATAGTGGTACTGGTGTTCAGTCTTGCTCTGTTTCTCAGTGTGAATAGTTTAGACTAATTTCAGGAGGCTTAGTTGTTCTGGATTAGATTTGGAGTATGCTATTATATCGATGGGTGAGGACTGGTCTGGTTTCAGTCTATAAGGGCTGAATAAATGTGCTCTGATTGGTCATGTTCTTGATCTGTTTGGTGGCATTTGTATAAATCTGATATGGGTCTCAGGTCTGAAAGCAGATACATATCCAGCAGTTGGTGGAATGCCATTCGGTATGTGCATTTGTCTTTACTGTTTGTCTTTTCATTTCCCTTGTAAGACCCCTGTTGCATTTGCGATGTTGCCAACGTGTACAAATATCACGTAGGAGCTCTTCTTGGCGTAGTGCAACATCAGATCTGCATTCAATGCAGACATCAGCCAGGGAGATATCAGAAATTATAAATAATGTTAGAGCAATTTTATGTATTCTAACGTTAATGTATGAAGGCAAGTAAATAAATGATTTACATCTGCATGTGTTTTTGTTACATATGTATAAACATCGGTGATGCTACTTAAGGGCGATTCAAATGAAATCATAATCTTTATTAAATAAATCAAATTCATTAATATCCTACACGAGTTCTGAATCCACAACCTTTGACTTGTTGTATTTGCTTTTATTAAATAAAATACTTCTAAGAATCTCATACACGTGCACAGTACTTGTATCTGTCAATTTCACAGGATGCTTTTATAATTTAATTTCACACATACTTTGGTAATGTTTTACGTAGACCATATAAAATTAGAAATTATCACTTAATTATTAGTTTAATTACAGCTTTGATACAGCTATCTATGTGTTAGCAGATAATTGTAATTTCGGGCCACTACATGATGTTATGATCAGAGATCGACTTGAAGTTGGACTGCGAGATTCAAAACTGTCTGAAAAATTGCAGTTAAATGCAAATCAAACTCTAGAGTCTGCCAATAGTCAAGCTCGCCAAAATGAGGCTGTGAGAAAGCAACAATCAACTATACGAGCAAATGGAGAACGAATGAGTGAAATGGATGCAGTAAAATCGTCTTCACTGAATTATGGGAAACAGAAACATAAAACCCCAAAAGTGCAACAGAATAATCTCAGCAGAAAAGGATGCATGAGATATGGAAACAAAGTGAATCATTCTCGGAACCAATGTCCAGCAAAATAAGCATAATGCCACAAGTGTAAGAAAAGGGGACACTATGCAAAATGCTGTATGTCAAAATCAGCAGTTCAAACAATAGAATCGAGAGGTGAACATGGATTTCTAGGGATTATTAGCACAAAGAAGGGTCAGCCGTGGATAACACGCGTGAGATTGAACAACACTTCACTTTTATTCAAGATTGATACTGAAGATGATGTGACTCTAATTTCTGAGATGGTTTTACGAAAAATCGGAGATCAAAAACTATACAAGTCTGATCGAAAATTTTATGGACCTGGATACTGTGAACTTTAATTGCTAGGAAAATTTACATGTGGACTGGAATCGAACAATGCGTTCAGTGTGAAAGACATATTTGTTGTGAAGGACTGAATCAGGCACTATTGGGCAGGCCCACGATTCAGGCTCTCAAGATTATTGAACATTTAAATATATCCTCAGTAAATGCTTCAGATACAACTCACAAAATGCAAGCAAAAGTCACGATCAATCTATAAATTTAAATAGGGATTATCGCGAGAAATTCCCACATTTGTTTAATGGCCTAGGGAAAATAAAATGGTTCTATAAGATAACTCTGGACAAAAAGCCGAAATCTATGTCTTATCTACCCCAAGAAAGGTTCCTATCCCTTTATTGAATAAAGTTCAAGAGGAGTTGGATAGAATCGAAAAATGGTGTTATTTCAAAAGTAGATGAGCTCACTGAGTGGTGTGCGGGAAAATTTGTCGTTCCGAAACCAAACGGTACGGTAAGAATTTGAGTGGATCTAACTAAACTGAATGAATCATTTAAAAGAGAGAACCACCCACTACCATCAGTTAAAGAATCCCTTGCAAAACTAGTAGTGCAAAGTTTTTCACCAAACTTGATCCAAACTCAGGTTTTTGGCAGAGAAACCTGTCAGAAGATTCACGCCGCCTTAGAACTTTTGTTACTCCTTTTGGTAGGTTTTGTTTTAATCGCCTTCCATTCGGAATCAGTTCCGCGCCTGAATATTTTCAGAAAAGTATGTCAAAAACTCTGCAGCGACATGGCGGAACACTCTGTAACATGGACAATGTTCTTCTTTTGGGGGAACGCAGAAACAGCATGACGAAAGACTAGAAATGGTCATGAAATCAATTCAAAAGGCCGTCGTTACTTTGAACGCTGAAAAGTGTGAATTTTCGAGACCATTCCTTAGATTTCTTGGGTATGTTGTTGACGAAAATGGTTGCCGACCTGATCCGGAAAAAGTCAAAGCTATAACTGAAATGGAAACACCGAAATGCGTAATAAACATACGACGATTTCTCTGTATGGCAAATCAGATTGGCGAATTCAGTCCAAATTTGGCAGAACAATCAAAACCATTACGTGAGCTTTTCAGATCAAGAACAAGCTTTTAGAGTTATCAAGCATGAAATGATATCTTCACCAACTTTAGCACATTATGATCCAAATAGAGAACATTTTATATCGGCAGATGCATCTTCATTTGGATTAGTTGCTGTGCTACGACAGAAGCACGGTACACTCTGAGACCGGTGGCGTTCCCATCGCGAGGTATGTCAGAAACTGAGCAACGCTATGCTCAAATAGACAAAGAGGCCATGCAATCACTTGGGCATCTGAACGCTTCAGTAGCTATTTAATTGGGTCACAATTCAAACTTGAAACTGACCATAAGCCAATAGTACCGCTAATGAGCACAAACAGCTTAGGAGATTTACCCCCTAGAATTCAACTTTTTAGAATGCGTTTGATGAGATTCAACTTTTGTATAGTTCATGTTGCTGGCAAACATCTATTAACTGCTGATGCTCTATCCAGAGCACCTTTAAGTTATCACTCTGACAGTGACAGAGAATTTCAGGCTGTAACTAACACCTATGTTGATTTCGTAGTTAGTAATCTACCCGCATCAAATGCACGACTTGAACAAATAAAGTCTGAATACCGAAATGATTTGATTTGCAAACATCTTGTACAATTCTGTGAAAAGGGGTGGCCAGAGAAATCCGCTATTGACGGACAACTTCAATCGTACTGGGCAGATAGAGTTGAATTTACAATTCAAAATGGTCTTTTAATGAAAGGTACACACCTGGACGTACCAGAATCACATCAAAAAGAAATCCTAGAGAGAATTTACGATGGTCGTCAAGGCATAGTTACATGCCGAGAACGTCCGAAAACATCAATTTGGTGGAAAGGACTAAGTACTCAGCTTGAACAGTTGGTAAAGTCTTGCCAAAATTGCATCGAAAACTCAAGAGATCAAACTGAAACAATGATACTAAATGAATTTCCAAGTCGACCTTGGCAAAGAGTAGCTTCAGACTTGTTTGAACTGAATGGTCAAACATATTTCTTGGTGATTGATTACTTTCACGATACATCGAAATAGCAAAATTGCAAGGCACATGTTCAAAAGCAACTGCCAATCATCTCAAATCAATGTTTGCGCGACGCGGTATACCAGAAGTATTAGTTTCAGGTAATGGTCCGCAATACACATCCGCAATACTCAAAGAATTTGCGACAAACTACGGATTCAGGAATATTACAAGTAGTCCAAAATATCCACAGAGCAATGGTGTCGCCGAATGACCTGTTCAAATAATTAAAACAATGCTGAAGAAAGCAAACGATCCTTACATAGCTCTTCTGACATATCGCGCAACACCATTACTGAATCGATACAACTCTGCCGAATTACTGATGGGAAGAAAATTACAAACTACTTTGCCAAGGGCACTGAAAAATTTAAAGCCAAAATGGCCAGATTTAATGAAACTCAAGAAATCGGAAAACTATCAAAAGAAAACTCAAAAAAAAAAATTTTGATCGTCGACATCGCGCCCGAAATATAAAAAAAAACTTCAGGTAGGGAATAAAGTATGGATTAAAGATCATTTTTCTTCAGGCATTGTTAAATCTGAGGCATCAACACCTCGTTCATACATGGTTGTAACTGACGAGGGAGAGATACGGCGTAATAGGAGAAATTTAATTCCCATGCCTATTAAATTATCTCTTAGAGCGACTGTTTCACACCCTGATACTTTGATGGAATCAGATGGAAGCAAAGCTGTGCCAACCAGTCAAAACGGATATTTCATACGTTCGGGAAGACTGTCAAAACCACCAGGGAGCCTTTCATGTAAAAATGAAGCTGATGTAGCTTGTTTAGAAATGCGGTCATCAGATCACGTTTCATTTTAATGTTAACTTTCTCAGGAGGAGAGATGTAGTGTAAGCCTTAATCTAATTAGCTTTGAAATATCATTTGACAGTAAAAGTAATCCGTTATTCCACACCTGATTGGAACTGATACACACCAACAGCTGGTTTATGTTATATGTTCACTAGGGTTTAAGTTCCATGGGAAAAATACTTTCAGGGCAGTCTTTACACCCCTTCCTAGCTGTACTGATGTTTTGTATTTAACAAATAGTATAGAGCGCCTTCTGCAGTTACTCTTCAATTAAAAAAAAAACATTGCACTGTATCTTGAGATACCGTTTATTTTAGTTGTGAAAACAGTGTGGTGGAAGTGCATAGATGAAGTAAGTGAAATACGGGCAAGAACTACTTTTTCTTTGACCCGGAAATGGAATGATGACCTAGTAGGATTTCATCAACTCTCATTAAATAATGCAGGGTAATGTCGGCCAAGTTTTAGTGTGTGTCAATGTGTTAACATGGCACTGTCACAGATCGGTATCACTGTATTATTGGAATGTTGGTCTGAGTACAGCCTGGAGAAATGCACGCAGGTAACATTTAGTAATGTATTGGTCTGACACAGAAACTGTGAAGTAATTTAGACTGGACCCTTCTCATACCTTTGACTAAAGTCGTACGTGAGGCAGCTACATACTAGCATGGAATCAGGTTATGAAGTAATTATGAGAGGTGTATTTGCCTCACGTCAATTTCAATAACAAACAAATCACGAAACAATTAATTCACAAACATAGCCTTAAGTTAAGACATTTTGTAAGCCAATATACGAGAATATCCCCACTACTTGTCTTGTCTTCATTAGGACCTATTAGTAACATGGCAAAATTTGCTGTTTTATAGACCACAATCCTAACTTGCGGTGAAATAAAAATACCTTCCGTCACATTTCAGCATCCATTTCATACACTGTCAAAGAAAGTTATCTTAGATTGACAAAGTGACGAGGACAGAGGCATGTAATCCAAAGTACGTGAAGCTATTGCTAAGAGTTAGACATTTTCCTTGCTGTGTACCACACTTTTAAAGTGTCATGAACAATACAAAACAATGCAAAACATGATCTAAATATAAATTGACTTAATTTCCAATGTGGCCAAGTGGCTCAACTTGTTACCAAACGCCTGACACTAACTACAACTCTTACATGATGCATCAATCACAGCTAAGTTTACTGATTATTTCTGAATACAATGTTCTCTCCACCTTTCGCTCTCTCAGTCAGAGCTTGCACAACAGATATCATTATTCCCAGTGATGACGTGAGTTTCCACCTTTGTATTTGTAAAATAATAAACTTCTGTTTCACAAAAGATTTCTTTAGACTGTTATGTATATTATTTATTTTTGCATTGTTTGTGCATTAGTTTTTTCATATTATTTTCATGTATCATATCGCTAATTGTATTTGGGACTTGACCTTGTATAAGAAAACAAATTCATTTTCTACCTGACCTGATTCATTGATTTTGGTTTAGCAGTAAAAGTGTTTATCTCAATCAGAGTCTAGAACTTTAGAAATTCCATATGAAATGCCGGTTCTACCTGTTGTTTACTACATTTTATGTTATAATTGTAGAAATAGACTTCTAATTATAACTAAAATTGTATCTAATTTAAAATTTGGAGGCTTCCAGAAGGAAACTATCCGTTAGGTAATAGTATTTGTTTAGAAAACGTAATTGTGACCTGAGGTTAGGTAGAGGACTATCTACTCCGTTTTCCTATGAATAATTTTTCGTGCTGTAAGATTTTGGCATAATCAGTTGTATTATTGTTGTGTCCAATAATTCGTTTGGGCTGGAATTTATGTATGTAAGATATGTAATTCAAATGATTCTTCTCTGGAAATAAAAAGTGCTCAAAGATAACATTCTTGAAGCTAGAGACTTAAATTTATGGTGAAATTTAAAATAAGGATATATTCTTTGATTGTAGTATTGTGATCGAACAAAAAGACCGTTGGCATATCACCACTACACGGGCTACGTCAGGCAAATCAACACTTTCAGCTTTCCATTTAATTTGAATTTCCACTAAAGTTTATTCAGAACTTTAATCATTTGGACTTCTGTTTGTGGACCTATGATTATTTTGGATTTAGTACGCAATACTATAAGTTCATTAGATTTACACTTAGTATTCTATTGAAATAACGTTTTTCTTGAATTTTGAAAGTTTGTTGTTTCTTACTCCTATTTATTACTTGTTTTAAGAGCATGGATTCGTAATATGACATAGCCTTTACAAAAACTAATACATAAGTTTCCTTATATGGGACATCAAAAGGGAAAAGAACATGAACTTAACGTATAGAGAAAGCAGAATTTAAATGCTTGATGACAATGTTGTGCATGGACGGATAGACTACTTTCCTTGCTTCTAGAAAGAAAAACATATCAGTATTAAAACTCTATAATGAAAAAGCACGAAAGAACCTTAAAATATCTTGGATTATTTCTTCCAATACACTCTCATACCTAGCTTTATTGTGCCTCTTCCTAGTCACTGAACCAAAGTAAATTATGCAGTACTCATTTGCCAAGCTTTCGAGTAAGAAAAAGCCTTTAAGTCGAAATAAGGAGACAAGGTTCAGTCTGCTAATCTTCTCTGGTTTCTATAAACACTGGTTTGTTATGCATATGATATTTTTTTTTAAATTACTTTGCTTGTATCAACAGTCACTAATACTAAAAACACGCATTAGCAAATGTATATGTAAAGGATAGGATGGGAATAATGTAATTTTGATAATAGATATAAAGAATGCTCCAATAAAATTAACTCTTAGCGCAGAATGGAAAAATTCACGTTCATGATAGAGCTATTTGATATCATCGTCGCCACCAACATGCGAAAATCCGCTAAGCTGCTAACACGAATAGATGATTTTTGCTCGTAGATTCTGATGGTGCTTGATAAGGACTGGGCTAATTCACAAAGGCACTGTATAGTGACGTCAACTCTATTGTCGAGCTAAGCTCAATAGGCTATTATTTCAATTTCCCAAACTTCTTGAAATAGTTTTGATTCATCTAATAATTTTTGTTGTACATAAAATATCTGGCCTAATAGTGATAAACTTCCTCAAGAGCATTAAATATGACGCAAAATCCAAGGTTGTTTTGTAACACACTGATAATGAAGTATTTATTAGAACAAATAGATAACAAATCACCTGTAGTATAATTCTATAAATGATTATCCAAGCAAAAGGCAGTTGTCTAAACTGAGGCATTTTAGCCTAGTAGAAACACTTAAACAAAATGTTTTCTTATTGACAATACGTGTAATGACTTATACATCTATGGAGACTCGATGGCTGTCGTTCATACGTTTCACAAACTGACACACAGGTGGGATCCATTAGCGATTAGGTCAGATGGCTTTCAGGTATGTTAGAATTTAGAAATAATTCAAATTTATCTTTCAGCCTAATATGAATGGTTTTTTTATATTTTTACAGATCCAAGACTAAACATTAAAATGAAATAGTAAAACAAATGTAATTGTATTTCATATCTTGATTCTAACATGCAATACATCCAGGATTATCAAGCCATTGAAGCATACATTTTTTTATCTGTTTCTGGTTGTATTTCTTCTTCATTTCCCCGTTTATTGTTCTTTTCTAGTCTTTATGACTTCATGTTTTCATGCATCCCGCAATCATATTGTTAGTATATAGCTAAACAATGTATGACTTTGACCTTAACTATTCATATTCACCATATTTTGGTCATCTTTGTCGACGTAATAAGCATAATTTGCTTAAGTATCGTTATCATTGTCTATCCTCCACGTATTCAAGATACAGTCGTCAGAATTCGTTACCCACCCTAATTCTATTCTTCTTGTCTCTACTGGTGCATCTCCAGCTTATCAGGAAACACTGCAGCACTGAGCTTGGTCTAGTGTTTTGATCTGCCCACAAATTAGCATGAAGACTTTAACACTGACTCGTCTTTTATTACGAATTAATCGACAGGATCTCCACGCGCTTCAATGTTAAAATATTTACGGTTACACCTTTAAGTCACACAAATCAAGAAGCAAACTGGTCATAAGTAAAAGCTAGATCACCAACAGAGTTTTGGATATTTAGAACCGCTTAGAATATTTAGAACAGGCGATCACGGCTAAGACGGTGAATATTGTCCGAAGGAAACTATACCAGTACTTTAAAAAAAATATATATATATCAGTGATTTGTCGCTTCAAAGCAGAGCATACCTTGACCACCGGAATTAACAGGAGTATACAAACAACCGATGATGACTTGAATAACGAGGATCACTGAGCCTACTGTCAGAATCAGCATCATGAACACAAGGGCATAAAAAGGAAACTTGTTTTGAAAAGAGTTTCTCTCAA
>JAECUM010024618.1:0-68242 GCA_016617855.1 Megalonaias nervosa
TATATATGTATGTATATATGTGTATGTATATATGTATATATGTATGTATGTGCATGTACATATATATATATATATATATATATATATATATATATATATATATATATATATATATATATATCTGTGTGTGTGTATATATATGTGTGTGTGTGTGTGTGTGTGTGTGTGCGATTGGAATTTTTTAAACTTAGCTTTAACAATTTTTCAGTCACATCGCTACGATGCCTGCAGTTTGGCAGTTTACAGTGATGTCCAGCACTGGTGCCGCAGACATGTAGCATGATGTCCCACCTAGTCACATTATCCTGAAACCCGGGGGACCAGTCCTAACACTAACATCTGAATGCTGAGCGCCAAACAGGCGGCTGTTAGTACCATTTTTATAAGTCTTTGGTATGACTCGACCGGGGTTCGAACCCGCGATCTCCTGCGTCCGAGGCGGATGCACTAACCACTAGGCCACTGGAGCGGTGTGACACAACATATAATACAACATGAAAGTGCTAGGTCTTAAAGCACAACTGAAAACAACCCTCTCAGTTACAGGATTATATAGTTCTCTAATTGACCTCAGGTCACAATTAGCATTTTCTAAAAGCAAACATTACCTAATGGAGAATAAAATTCTAAAATGATCGTGATGTTTACAAAATAAAAACCATAACCTGGATTATGTAAAATACACTAACGAAATTCCCAAACCAAGACCTTGGCCCAAATAAACATATTTACTTCTATTAATAATAATACTGATTTTAATCCCATACACGTATTGAATAATATATCTATGTATTTGTTGACACAGAATAACATAGAGGTCAAGCAGAAATGAATTCAGTTTTGGACAAGGTCAAGTCCAACATACAATTTTACATTACAATAGCATGGAATGAAATAAAAAAGTTAAACTAACAAACAAAGCAAATTATATATATATATATATATATATATATATATATATATATATATATATATATATATATATAGTAAAGAGTGCTATATATATATATATCATATATATATATATATATATATATATATATATTATTATTATTATTATTATTATTATATACACGAGGAACACAAAACATCAAAGACGTCATACATACATGCAAGTAACTCAAACATCAAAGACATATCGTACGTAAATACAAGTTACACAAAACACTAAAGACACATTTTACATACATACAAGTAACTCAAAACACCAAAGCACATCATATGTACATATAAGTTACATAAAACACTAGAGGCACCTTTTACATACATACAAGTAACTCTAAACACCAATTACACATTTTACATACACACAAGTAACTCTAAACACCAAGGACACATCATATGTACACACAAGTTACACAAAACACTAAAGACACATTTTACTTATATACAAGTAACTCTAAACACCAAAGACACATTTTACATACACACAAGAAACTCTAAATACCAAAGCCACATCATATGTACATTCAAGTAACACAAAATACCAAGGACACATCATATGTACACACATGTTATACAAAACACCAAAGACATATCATATATGTACACACAAGTTACACAAAACACCATAGACACATCTTACGTAAACGTACACATGAGAAAAGAAAAGAAGACATTCCATCATCATTAAATATCACATAACACAGCTGTAGATAAAACAACTACAAGGTAAGAAAAACATAAAGAGACGGTAGCACCATTTACCACAGGACGTATACATAAATATGAATTGCTTATATACCTTTCATACTGGGCAGTCTGGATGTTGGTGGCTGGTTGTACATTTAGTTGATATCGTTCCATTCCATGGAACCCCAACACTGAATATAATTGATGTGTTCTCTATACATGTTGAAAATTAACTTATACGGCGGGAAATCACATTAAATATTAATGAATCTGCTAAGTGCTTGGGTGTCAAGTCATGCATGGTCTTGCACATTAAATAGCATCTATCATGCATAACCTTGTACATTAAGCAGCATCTATTTTCTGTAATCTGTTGTGAAAACCTGTGCAGGTTGAGCATATATCTACAGTGTGAGTGCAGTAATGACATTTTAAAATTATGCGCATGCTGAGGTTTTGTAATGTTATGACAATAATGAGAGCGTTATAAAATATTTTCTTGGTATTGATCTGAATTAAGGAAGAAACGGATTTCAGTATCTCGACATATCTATTTAATTCGCTTTGTACAAATGTTGCTTGAAATTTATGTTCTTATCCAAAGTAATATACAGGTAGTAAACGTTATTGATTATTAACACTGTCTCATCGCTGAGTTGAAGAGATGGGTTTTTGTCAACCAGTTTTGCTCTTGTTTGTAGAACACTGGAGAAAAACAGTAGGTATTGTCAATATGGAAACTTGGTTTGTAGACATTCAACCAGTCGTAGACAATTAGTTGCTTTAGCCTGCAGAAAGGATCTAATTTTGTCAAAATTTATATCAGCAACGTATCATCTGCATACATTTGTTTACTTCAGCTTTTTGATAAAAACAGAAATCGGGAGATAAATTACAAATAGTAAGCAAAATAGGTCGTCGGATGGATTCTTGGGAAAAAAAGAAATTGTAGTTGTTTTATGTGAATTATTAATCAAAAGTTTGGGTTTGGAGAAAAAAATCTGCATGGAAAAGTGCCTATGTAATTTCACAAACGTTTATTTCGTGAAAACAGTATACAAAAAAATGAGTTTGTATATGGGAAACTTGGAAGAACATCACAGCTGGCTGAAGGTATGAAAATATTAGAAAGTAGTGGATTAAAATTCTGAATTCCGATTATACAAGATTAAAATTCTGAATTCCGATTACACAAATACATTAAAATATATTTTTGAAAAATGAATGTTATTGTATGTTTGTTACCTCTTTGTGCACATTTGGGGAGAGAATATATACAGAAAAAGGGTAATGCTGTATGTTCTCTCTCTCTCTCTCTCTCTCTCTCTCTCTCTCTCTCTCTCTCTCTTCTCTATATATATATATATATATATATATGTTGTTATTATTATATATATATATATATATATATATATATATATATATGAACTTTTGAACTGGAAGTATTAACAAGAGTTGGCAGTTATTTATACATAGAAATAATAATGTATTTCGACAGAAATAAGATTTTGTTCTTAGGAATATCGATGCATTCTCTTACTCCACCCTTTAAGTGAATCCTTGTTTTTCTACGACTTTGTCTTCATTTATGCACTCAAAATGAATAACGTAGACTATACTAATAGTTATCATTTTTGATAAGATTGGTGTATAATCCATTTGCAATAACATAGTTCGGTTTTTATTTGACAGTAGATCTATAACAGAATTTGTAACTGTTTTGTGTGTGTGTGATCATGGGCCAGATGTTCAACTTTACAAAGGTCTTCAGCGTGTTTCGTGTCTTTTCCATGTTGCATATGCATACAATTGAACGTTATTAACGACAACGTGTATTCGATATTTGATAGTTTCCTTTTCGAATAACAGCTACGTTTTCTACTGCTCATTCTTTAGGTATTTTGATTGATTAAATTTAACCTTTATTGCAAGGCGGAAAAACATATCAATCAGTCAGTCTGGAAGCGCCACTGCATCCACAAGTTGTCATCTGAACCTTTGGTTTTATCAGAAACGACTACTTTTGCTTTTTCATAATTTTTTTAAAAGAATTCTCAAATAGAAACTGAAAATATAGGAACATTAAGCAGTGGTCTAACAAATCTAGCATTGCTATTATTAATTTATCAACGTTTGCAAATCGCATGGTCAAAAAAACGGATATGACAACTCAAAACGAGGCTGACCCGGGTTTAAACAGATTGTAACATTGTCTTCGACGTTATCTTTAGAGAAGTATGTATTCTCCAATTTGATCTAATTCCCTGTGACCCAAAGTGTTAACACTACACTTGTACTTTGAAAATGGTATCACTTGTTGACTAATCTTACTGATATCGAAGTCCTAACTACATAGAATTTATTACGAGTCAGACGTATGCCGATGAAACAAGTTTATTCGTTTTTGTTTGGTTTAGCCATGTATAGTGTCATTTTATATATATATATATATATATATATATATATATATATATATATATATATATATATATATATATTTTCTGCTGTCAAAAAGGACTTAGATATTGCAATTGTAGAAAATTATATTTAGTTTGGTAAAAATATAAATGTGAACGTAGTTTGCATTCAAAGAGCAATGCAAGTATACACGTGGAAGTAGTGTCGTTTTATGTACACTGTAAAGTGGGCCGTGAAGTAACCAATTCAATGAGGTTCATTTTCATTCGCTGCAGTTTCCAGCTCTAATTTGGAAAGTCACATCGTTTTGATCTGTGCATGAAAATATCAAGTTGTTAGCTTTCCAAAAAACTTCCACGCATTGAGAAATCAGTGTAAATAATAGGTCTAAATTGAAATGAAAAATCAAACAGACTATTTTTGAATTACATCATGCTAACGCGGTAATTGTATTCTTCTGAGTAATTTTATCGATGTCAGAATCTCTGACTCACGAAATTAAAACGTTTAATTTGTGATTATCTTCTGTTTATTAAGTCTCTGAATATCCGAGGTCTATTTTATTCCTTCAAGGCCAGAGTTCTCTTTTTTACATCAGAGGAAAACATTATCAAGTGGCCATTAGTAAATAACGCTGTAATAAATAGAAATTAAACATTTTCATTGATTTCAATAATTCCGAATAGTTAAATTAGTGAATATCAGAGTGACAGTGCGTTATTAGCAGGTCTTTCAATTTGCCCAAAGTTGTCGATATCTTATGTCTATTTGCCAATGATTTGTTCTGAATAAAATAGTTATGAAAGTAAAATGTTTGCTGAATTCACTGCGACGAGAACAAACATCATAAATTAGTAACTATGTTGCTTTAATGTAAAAGTGCAAAAGGATATATATATATATATATATATATATATATATATATATATATATATATATATATATATATATATATATAATGAGTCGTTCGATGGTTTTGTGCCACTGGGATTTAAACATTTCGTTCCAGCTTACGAACCTCAATAATTACTAGATATTTAAGTTTCATCTCGCTTTCACATTTTAAAATTTAAAACTATTTTCACGTCTGTCAGGACCACACCAACATGAGCCGGAAAGCACTATGTTAAATTATTGTACTCCTGTTACATGTCTAATATTAAACGAAAAATTTATTTTTTTAATTACGTTTGTTACCAATAATCGAAGTATATAAGTATTCGCAACAGAGTAGACATATACAGAGTTTCTTGTTCCATTAATATTTTATTGATTTAATGAGGTGAAACTGTTTGATCTTTCCGATATTTTAGTAATATGTCACATGACAAAAATTGTAACTTTAGAAAAAGCTGATTAATGCTGCAATTGTGGAACCTCGTGCACATGCGTCTACTGTTGTCAACAGTATCTGCATCCGTAACCGAGCTATGAATATACAAGTGACAAATCGGCAACCATGGATACCGAAAGCACTAAAATACGGCAAACTTAAATATGTCAGAAACATACAAATAAAGAAGCGGAAGTTGCAGTGAGTGATTCTGAATACTAAAGAAGTTAGCACCCTATCGATTATGCGAACTTTACTGAAGGAGACGTACAGGCCTAAGATAGCGACTTTTTTTCGGCCTGACTGACTCCAACATTCACTCTGTCTCGTTCAAAGTTCTGAACGTTCATCTAAAAAGGCAGGTAATAACCATATAAATATAATAATGAACATAATTTTGATTTCAATGCATTCGTGTCTGTCTGTCTTTCACTACCTACGTGTGTATATGATTTAAATCACATTAGCACAATTCGGACTATATTGCCGGGTATGATTAGGTATCTCACCAACAAGACATGATAAACATAAGAACACAAAAGGGTGAAACCCTTAAAATACGAAGTGAAAGTCTGTAATTTGTGCACAAGTCCAAGACGTTTTTAGCACGCATTCAAGAGGACAATCAATCTGTTGCCTCCTGGGACACAAAGGGGAGCGCATCCTCCAACTCGTTGGTGGTTTATTTAGTCCATTTGGACACTTATTTTACAATCCTGTATGTTTTTGACTGTAATCTCAAGTGTGATATCGTGGATCTTTTAGCATACGTGATCTTGAATTATTAACAGATCATTTAGTGGGACTCTCGTCGATTATCTCTGCCCGTAGAGTCAATATAGCGGATGCATTGTCTCTTGGAAGATGAGCAGCTGGTGCAGAGAATCTTTGTTCAAGAAGTTGTTTATACTTTCTCAAAGATTACATTGTTTTCTTGTATTCTGTACGATGTCGTTTCGCCTGTGGTTTGGTACAGTATAATGAGCAAACGTTAATAAACCGTACAAAAGCGAAACCGTACGATAATGAAACCATTATAAACGGTTTGGAAACGGTGTTTCACTTTTTGGTTGCAGTACTGAGAACAAAACCATCACAAAGCGAACGCTACGATTTTAAAACGATAGGTACCAACAGGTGTGCAAAATGAGATACGTTCCGCAAAACATAAACCAAAATCAGTTTCGTTAAGACTCTGTAAGCACCATACAAAGTTCTGAGAAAATAAAAGACATTTAGCAAATTTGTAGCTCTTCAGATAAAACGTTTTCTTTCAAAATAGCTATAAAGTATTCAATAGAGTACAGATTAATCATGCTAATCTGCCCTACTGTTTTACAACCGTAAAGAGAAAAAGGTAACTTGCGGTAAATACAGTCATCAACAGGTTTAAAAATTTACAGGTAAAACTGTTGAGTTGCAGGATTCACAAAATATTCCTGCATGAACATTACGGTGCTCATGCGCATTTAGTATGATATGAGTTATTTTCATTTTCCCTGGAAATATTATTTTTTTCCTGTAAAGTGCTACCGCTTGTTATTCGTAATGTTTAAGCACGACACATTCTAATGAAGTGAGCTTTTATAATTCAGTGTTGGATTACGATTTCTTCCTGCCTTTTTGAGACACGTCCGTGTGTCTCAAGGTCTGACTTATACTTAACTGCACCCTCCCTAACTGGTTGATGGTGCAGACGTAGAACCCTACTCGCAGCTCCAAATGTAACTGGGAAACATGCTCGGCCGGACTGGGTCTCGAACCCTGGACCTCCTTAACAGCAGAAGGGTACTCTATCATTTGCGCCATCCCAGCCAAAACGCCCAGTCCTATTCGTTACACTAATATTGGGATACAGTCGTCAGAATTCAATTCATTCTTGGCAGTTTCTGTTTGCAAAAACCAAAGCGAAACAAACGTTTAATTTCAAATTTCACCTACTTCATATCTGGCTGTAATTCAGAGTAGAGTTCAGGTCGATTGCACTAAGGTTCTTACTGTGTCTTGACAGGTCAATGAAATTCCATTTCTTCATGGATACACGAATGTCAGATGGCAGAGAAATAGGCCATGTTACTCACCGAAAGTGTACACAAGTTTAGAACCAGAATGCCGCTATCGTGAAACGGCTACTGCTCAAGTCAGGTTTGTCTTCGGCAAACAGTCAAACCTCAATTGGACACAGATTGACACATAAAAACAGATAACAACTACTCCAGGCGACATGAAGTGCTCGTCACAACTTGATTAATCACGTGTCCGAGATGGTCACATGACACACTCATTCTCGCCATGTTCGATTATGGCACATTTTACGATAAAATTCGCGTTACTAAACAGACTGGAGATAAGAGAGCTTCAATAGCTTCTTATAGGTGGGCAAAGATGTTAAAATGCCAAACCTGATAAATACCAAGTCATTCGTTAGTTGACAGTCTGACAGCATGCTACTCAACTGTGATAACGAAATGTCGATCGCGCATGCGCTGACGTATAAGACCCAAACACACGAATGTACTTTCGTATAATCGTAAATCTAAAACAACACAAGACAGGACTAAATAAAACAAAACAAAAACAACCCATGCTTATTATGAGAATGACGCGACACTGCTAGAAATGAAACTGATAACCATCTGATAGAATATTATTGCTTCCTGTGTGTGCTTTTAGTAATTGGAATTTATATATTTATCGACACCCTTCGACACCAGATATGCAACATGTTGAAGATAAAGACAGCAGTTTCAAAACATTATTCGGTTTCTTGGCCAGAAAAATATCACATTTAGTTCATTTCTACTATCTATAAAAATTCAGAACCTTTGATTATCAACCAAACCTGGCCAAATATACTCCATTTTATCTTCACCCATTTCCAGACCGGGTCCCATATTTCCATATCATTAGTACCGTGAGACCTGAATGATGCTAAAAATTAATAACCTAATTAAGTCTACATAAATTAAATTAAAAGCTAAATTATAAATTAAATTAAATCAAATACCAAGCATCAGCTTAGGAATAAAAGCACGACGAGCTGCAAATGAAGTCTTAAGGTACAAACGGTAGCGGTATCGCACTTCATAATTGAAATACTTCATGGTACATCAGACAAAATAGCAACACAGAGATAAGTTGTCGACATCATTGCAGGGGAGTTGTGTGTATTAGATTTTCAGTCTTGAGGTTTACAGCTCTTGGGACATCTAAAATATATGATCATCTAAAACTACAGTACTGTATTCAAAACAAATGAAATCATCCTGTGTTCATTATAGAGAAATCTCAAAGCGTGTGACATGGTCTTTGTGTTGGTCAAAATCATACACAGAAATCTCAAAGCGTGTGACATGGTCTTTGTGTTGGTCAAAATCATGCACAGAAATCTCAAAGCGTGTGACATGGTCTTTGTGTTGGTCAAAATCATACACAGAAATCTCAAAGCGTGTGACATGGCCTTTGTGGTGGTCAAAATCATGCACAGAAATCTCAAAGCGTGTGACATGGCCTTTGTGGTGGTCAAAATCATACACAGAAATCTCAAAGCGTGTGACATGGCTTTTGTGGTGATCAAAATCATACGCAGAAATCTCAAAGCGTGTGACATGACCTTTGTGGTGGTCAAAATCATACACAGAAATCTCAAAGCGTGTGACATGGCTTTTGTGGTGGTCAAAATCATGCACAGAAATCTCAAAGCGTGTGACATGGCCTTTGTGGTGGTCAAAATCATACACAGAAATCTCAAAGCGTGTGACATGGCTTTTGTGGTGGTCAAAATCATACGCAGAAATCTCAAAGCGTGTGACATGACCTTTGTGGTGGTCAAAATCATACACAGAAATCTCAAAGTGTATGACATGTCCTTTGTGGTGGTGAAAATCACCATATAGAAATCTTGATGAGTGTGACATGGCATTTGTGGTAGTCAAAAATCATCACATTCAAATATCACCGAGTGCGGCAGAATGGTCTTTGCGGTGGGATAACCTTGTGTTGCTGTTGCTAGACTGAGATGTTCAAGTCAAGTTGTAGCTATAGAGAAAGAAGCCATAATACAAAAAAGTGTGTGTGTGTGATTTGGATTTTTCAGTCATATCGCTAAGATGTCTGCACTGTGGCAGTTTATAGTGATGTCTATCACTGGAACTTCATTCCGCAGACATGTAGTACATATGTAGCATGATGTCCCACCTAGTCAAATTATCCTGACACCAGGCCGACAAGTCCTAACACTAACCTCTTAATGCTGAGCGCCTACCATTTTTATGTCTTTGGAATGACTCGACCCGGGTTCGAACCCGCGAACTCCCGCATCCATGGCGGACACTCAACCACTAGTCAACCGGAGGGGTTAATATACAAAAAGGGAAGAAAGATGCAGTAGATTTTGCTTTCTTGACGTATTCGTATTCTTTAAGATTAATTTAATTTCATGGTAAAAACTCTCTTCATATTTACGATCTTAACGGAATATTTGTTTAACTAATTAGCGTAGAAAAATTAGTCAGCAATTAAAGATCTCTGACAAGCACATGTATCCTGCATTCATTTTAAGAAAGAATTTGGAAATGTACTGGATCCTGCATTGTAACCTCATAGGTATTTCTAATAATACCACTATTTCGAATTGTCTGTATGAAGCATATATTTCTTTTTTTTTTTACTTTGGAATCTTGTTTTGATTCTTTATTTAAATGTAACGATAATGAGTCATTGATGTTATTCATACAGTTTGATTATGCTGTTTATGCCATTATACGGAATGCACGAGTCGTAAATTTATTCCAATGACTCATACACATGTGGGAGCTGGGAATTGAGATCGGGACCGAAAGATGCAAAACGAGTGCGTTATCACAATGCTATACAGGACCCCGAGAAAATTGACGAATCCACAGAGAATAGGTTACCATGCTTTCTATTTAACATTCTCTATAACGTTTGAATTTTTATTTAACGTAGATACATTTTATCAAACGTGAATGAAAGATAGTGAAGATGTAACGGTCTAAATTTGCATGGTATAAAGTGACATTCTTCTAGGTGTTAGAACAATTATTTGAGTGCTCCAGAGAGCTACTTGAGTCGGAAGTAATTACGTCATACCTAACACCTTGCCAGCGAATGATAGTACCTGTCACCAGTTGATTGACGATACTATACGTTACTGTTTGAATAACGTACGGAGACGGGTAAAATAGACCAATCAAGTAGAAAATGAATCCCAAAGAGTGGATCCCAGATGAATAATTTCATTATCAAAATATGTTTTGAAGTCCTGTTTTGTAATAAAGACTCAATCATCTACGGTCTCCATTCATACGAGATTCGTATTCGATAGCATACGGTCTCCACGTCGCCAAAAAGTACAATGTTTTTATTCGTAAGACATTGCATCATATCTTAGGTCGTTAGAGCTGCTAAAGTAAAGCAGAAATCGTTTTAATGAGAAAATGGGTAGAAGGACTGAATATAAAATGAAATAATTTTACCCGATATTCAATATCAGCGCTGCCTTCTTTTACGTATGAAATATTTGTTAATTAATTATTATAATGCACACCTATCACTAGATCTAAAATATATCTCAGCAAAACTAGAAAGATTGATAGTTGTATTAATTTGAGTGACCACATTGTTATATATCTCCCTCAATAATTTAATAATTACGGACCACATGTGTTCTTTATCTCTCTCTCAATAATTCAGTAATTACGGACCACAGCTGTTATTATCTCTTCCTCAATAATTCAATATTTACGGACCACAAATGTTCTTTATCACTCCCTAATAATTCGATAATTACGGACCACAATTGTTCTTTATCACTCCCTAATAATTCAATAATTACGGACCAGAGTTGTTCTTTATCTCTCCTTCAATAATTCAATAATTACAGATCAATTTATTTGGCATCATAATGCAACTCTTTCTGCGCAGATCCATATGACTTTTCACACAGTTGTCTAATCCGATCACTCTATTCATGGAATAAACCTGTTACAGCAACGAATACAAGGAAGAACTACCTACTGTATACAAGTAACCTTGGTATGAAGGTTATGTTTTCTCTGCTAAGTTTAAATGAACATTATGCAAGGTGGAAAGATACAACCAACAAACAGACTGGAAATGAACTGAATACACAAAACCAAAATACAAGCAAACACAAATTCATTCAAAGGAAAATATACTTTTATGTTGAATAGCCCCACTACAACTAGCATTAGAGATACCGTAGACCAAACAGTAAACAACAAAGATCATGATCTGAATGATCTATCTTGTTTATTCTACTGATTACTCCTAATAACTGCACATACCTAGATCTACCGGCACACTATCCGACAGCACATCTGAATCTTTGCAGTTTGCAGTAGGTTTCGTCTTATTAGCGAGTACAGACGGTGAACAGAACTACCTAATGCAACATAGCAAAAGTTTTGTTTGTTTCTTTTTAAACAATGAACTAAGATGGACATCACAAGAATGTAAAAGAAGCAAGACGCCCAAAAATGGCATAGAAAGAATTTAAAAAAGAGACAGGCAAACAAACATGGACTTACAAGAAATGTGACTGTTATTTTGAAACGAATAGAACTACAGGACACGACATGACAAACAATTTTCAAACCGAACTCAGATGAATATTTCAGGGAATGTGAAAAAACCCCACAAACTTAAAGTCGCCTATAAAATTGCTGAAAAATAGAAGAAGAAAAGACGAATAAAAAATTCACCTTAGAGAAACGTGATTGTTATCTTGAGAAACCCAAACGGCATCCAAGATGAGCAAATAAGCAATGTTCCAAAAAGTTTCATTACCGGACAGATGAAACCATTTAGTATAAGATATGTTTTCGAATAATTGCAAACAAGAGGTAATGTACTAGTTTGTATATTTATTGAAATAGGCTTTATGCTCTTGGACACCATATTTATTTCAATTACTGTACTTTCATTGTGTCTTTAATAGAGCAAGACCTCTAATAAGTGTTATGTATTTTTAATTTGTATTATTCGTTGGCTTTTCATAATGAGTATGTGATATATATATATATATATATATATATATATATATATATATATATATATATATATATATATATATATATATATATATATATATATATATGCATTTTGTACTTAACCTTAGCCCCAAATCATATTAATGGTGTACCTGACCAATGTCGTTCAATTTTTAAACAATATAATGCATAGCTAATATTTCTCATTCAGTATAGTTTAAATATTCATATCAGTAATAATTGTAAACATGTTTACTTCAGTTTGAGCTAAAGGTACAGTAATGATTTTTGACCTTAAAAACCACAAGAAAGGAAATTTCCGATTAAGTTGACGGGTATTTCCAGAAGATGGTAATTGCGACCTTGGGTGAAGTAGATGGGTTTATAATCTTGTTTACATTAGGATTATTCGTTCTTGACTTGACATCCGAAGCAGAATCAGTCTTATTGTTGAGTTAAGTTTTTAATTTGGTTAGATTTATTTATTTATTCCAATTATGATTCACTGGATTTACAAAATGCTCAATAATATTCTTGGACTAAAGCACTAATTTGGACTTATGGTGAATTCAGACAAGGATATTTTGGATTATAATATTGTGATACATCAAAAGACTGTTATACGTCACCACATTCTAGGTGCAGAATTTGCACATTCGGCACTATATCAACGCATTCAATATCGGAATATAGTTGGAATAAGACTGGAATTTAATTGGAACTTCATGCATTTAGATTTATGATAGAACTACTATGGCTAATGAAATTTAATTGGAACTTCATGCATTTAGATTTCTGATAGAACTGCTACGACAAATGAAATTTTATTGGAACTTCATGCATTTAGATTTGTGATAGAACTACTATGACTAATGAAATTTAATTGGAACTTCATGCATTAAGATTGTGAAAGAACTACTATCACTAATGGAATTTAATTGGAACTTCATACATTTAGATTTGTGATAGAACTGTTACGATTAATGGAATTTAATTGGAACTTCATGCATTTAGATTTGTGATAGAACTGTTAGGACTAATGGAATTTAATTGGAATGTAATGCATTTAGACTTGTGATAGAACTGTTAGGACTAATGGAATTTAATTGGAACTTCATACATTTAGATTTGTGATAGAACTGTTAGGACTAATTGGATTTAATTAGAACTTCATACATTTAGATTTGTGATAGAACTACTATGACTAATGGAATTTAATTGGAACTTCAGGCATCCTGATTTGTAATAGAACTGTTAGGACAAATGGAATTTAATTGGAACTTTATACATTTAGATTTCTGAGAGAACTGTTAGGAGTAATAAAATTTAATTGGAACTTCATACATTTAGATTTGTGATAGAACTACTATGACCAATGAAGTTTAACTGGAACTTCATACATTTAGATTTGTGATAGAACTGTTAGAACTAATTGGATTTAATTGGAACGTCATGCATTTAGATTTGTGATAGAACTGTTAGGACTAAAGGAATTTAATTGGAACTTAATACATTTAGATTTGTGATAGAACTGTTAAGACAAATGAAATTTAATTGGAACTTCATGTATTTAGATTTGTCATAGAACTGTTAGGACTACTTGGATTTAATTGGAACTTCATGCGTTTAAATTTATGATAGAACTCTTAGAACTAATTGGATTCAATTGCAACGTCATGCATTTTGATTTATGATAGAACTGTTAGGACTAATGGAATTTAATTGGAACTTCATACATTTAGATTTGTGAGAGAAGTGTTAGGACTAACGGAATTTAATTGGAACATCATACATTTAGATTTGTGAGAGAACTGTTAGGACTAATGAAATTTAATTGGAACTGCATGCATATAGATTTGTGATAGAACTGGTTGGACTAATGGAATTTAATTGGAACTTGATGCATTTAGATTTGTGATTGAACTGTTAGGACTCATGAAATTTAATTCGAACTTCATACATTTAGATCTGTGATAGAACTACTATGACTAATGGAATTTAATTGGAACTTGATGTATTTAGATTTCTGATGGAACTGTTAGGACTAATGGAATTCAATTGGAACCTCATACATTTAGATTTATGATAGACCTGTTAGGACTAATGGAATTTAATTGGAACTTCATGCATTTAGATTTGTGACAGAACTGTTAGGACTAATGGAATTTAATTGGAACGTCACGTATTTAGATTTGTGACAGAACTGTTAGGATTAATTAGATTTAATTGGAACTTCATGCATTCAGATTTGTGATAAAACTGTTAGGACTATGGGAATTTAAATGAACTTCATGCATTTGGATTTGTGATAGAACTGTTAGGACTAATTGGATTTAATTGGAATTTCATACATTTAGATTTGTGATAGAAGTGTTAGGAATAATGGAACTGAATTGGAACGTCATGCATTTAGATTTCTGATAGAACGGTTAGGACTAATGGAATTTAATTGGAACTTCATGCATTTAGATTTATGATAGGACTGTTAGGACTAATTAGATTTAATTGGAACTTCATGCTTTTAGATTTATGATAGAACTGTTAGGACTAATTGGATTTAATTGGAACGTCATGCATTTAGTTTTGTGATGGAACTGTTAGGACTAATTGGATTCAATTGGAATCTCATGCATTTAGATTTGTGTCAGAACTGTTAGGACTTATGAATTTTAATTGGAACTTCATGCATTTAGATTTGTGGCAGAACTGTTAGGACTACTTGGATTTAATTGGAACTTCATACATTTAGATTTGCGATAAAACCGTTAGGAATAGTGAAATTTAATTGGCACTTCATGCATTCAGTAGTCTGATAGAACTGTTAGGACTATTGAAATTTAATTGGAACTTCATACATTTAGATTTGTGATAGAACTACTATGACCACTGGGATTTAATTGGAACTTGATGCATTTAGATTTGTGATTGAACTGTTAGGATTAGTGGAATTTAATTGGAAGTTCATGCATTTAGATTTGTGAGAGAACTGTTAGGAGTAATGAAATTTAACTGGAACCTCATACATTTAGATTTTTTATAAAACTACTATGACTAATGAAATTTAATTTGAACTTCATACATTTAGATTTGTGACAGAACAGTAGGGAATAATTGGCTTTAATTGCAACGTCATGCATTTCGAGTTGTGATAGAACTGTTATGACTAATGGAATTTAATTGGAATTTCATACATTTAGATTTTTGATAGAACGGTAAGGACTAATGGAATTTAATTCGAACGTCATGCATTTAGATTTGTGATAGAACTGTTAGGACTAATAGGATTTCGTTGGAACTTCATACATTTACATTTGTCATACAACTGTTAGGACTAATAAAATTTAATTGGAAGTTCATGCATTTAGATTTGTGATAGAACTGTTAGGACTAATGAAATTTCATTGCAACTTCATACATTTAGATTTCTGATAGAACTACTATGACTCATGGAATTTAATTGGAACTTCATGCATCTGGATTTGTGAAAGAACTGTCAGGACTAATAGAATTTAATTGGAACTTCATACATTTAGAATTGTGAGAAAACTGTTAGGACTAATGAAATCAAATTGGAACTTCCTGCATTTAAATTTATGATGGAACAGTTAGGACTAATTGGATATAATTGGAACTTTATGCGTTCAGATTTATGATAGAACTGTTAAGACTAATTGGATTTAATTGCAACGTCATGCATTTAGATATATAAGAGAACTATTAGGACTATGGGAATTTAATTGGAACTTCATGCATTTAGATTTGTGATAGAACAACTAGGACTAATGGAATTTAATTGGAACTTCATGCATTTAGATTTGTGATAGAACTGTAAGAACTAATGGAACTTAATTGGAACTTCATGCATTTAGATTTGTGATAGAACTGTAAGAACTAATGATATTTAATTGGAACTTCAGGCATTTAGATGTCTTACAGAAATGTTAGGACTAATGAAATTTAATTGGAACTTCATACATTTAGATTTCTGATAGAACTGTTAGGACTAATGGAACTTAATTGGAACTTCATGCATTTAGATTTGTAATAGAACTGTTAGGACTAATGGAATTTAATTGGAACCTCATCCATTTAGATTTATGATGGAACTGTTAGGACTAATGGAATTTCACTGGAACCTTAAGCATTTAGATTTGTGATAGAACTGTTAGGACTAATGGAATTTAATTGGAACGTCACGCATTTAGATTTGTGATAGAACTGTTAGGATTAATGAAATTTATATGGAACTTCATGCATTTAGATTCATGATAGAACTCTTGTGACTGGTTGGATTTAATTGGAACTTCATACATTTAGATTTGTGATAGAACCGTTAGGGCTAATGAAATTTAATTGGAACTTCATGCATTTAGATTTTGTGATAGAACTGTAAGAACTAATGGAATTTAATGGGAACGTCACGCATTTAGGTTTGTGACTTTTAGGTCTAATGAAATTAAATTGGAACTTCATACATTTAGATTTGTGATAGAACTATTAGAACTAATGGAATTTAATTGGAACGTCATGCATTTAGATTTGTGATAGAACTGTTAGTACTCATTGGATTTCATTGGAACTTCATGCATTTAGATTTGTGATAGAACTACTATGACTGATGGAATTTAATTGGAACGTCATGCATTTAGCTTTATGATAGAACTACTATGACTCATGGAATTTAATTGGAACGTCATGCATTTAGATTTGTGATAGATCTGTTAGGACTAATATAACTTAATTGTAACTTCATACATTTAGATTTGTGATAGAACTGTTATGACTAATGGAATTTAATTGGAACTTCATGTATTTAGATTTATGACAGAAACGTTAGGGCTAATGAAATTTAGTTGGAACTTCATACATTTAGATTTGTGATAGAACTGATAGCACTAATGGAATTGATTTCGAACTTCATGCATTTAGTTTTATGATAGAACTGTTAGGACGAATGGAATTTAATTGGAACTTCATACATTTAGATTCGTGATAGAACTGTTAGGACTATTAGAATTTAATTGAAACGTCATGCATTTATATTTCTGATAGATGTGTTAGGACTGATGAAATTTAAATGGAACTTCATATATTTAGATTTATGATAGAACTGCTAGGACTAATGAAATTTAATTTGAACTTCATACATTTAGATATGTGATAGAACTGTTAGGACTAATGGAATTTAATTCGAACTTCATGCATTTAATCTTGTGCTTGAACTATTATGACTAATGGAATTTAATTGGAACGTAATGCATTTAGATTTGTGATAGAACTCTTAGGACTAATCGGATTTAATTGGATCTTCATGCATTTAGATTTATGATAGAACCGTTAAATCTAATGGAACTTAATTGGACCTTCATACATTTTGATTTCTGACAGAACTGTTAGGACTAATGGAATTTAATTGGAGCTTCATACATTTAGATTTGTGATAGAACAATTAGGACTAATGGAATTTAATTCAAACGTGATGTATTTAGATGTGAGTTAGAACTGTTAGGACTAATGGAACTTTATTGGATCGTCATGCATTCAGATTTGTGATAGAACTGTTGGGACTAATGGAATTTAATTGGAACTTCATGTATTTAGATTTATGACAGAAATGTTAGGACTAATGAAATTTAGTTGGAACTTCATACATTTAGATTTGTGATAGAACTGATAGCACTAATGGAATTGATTTCGAACTTCATGCTTTAGTTTTATGATTGAACTGTTAGGACTAATGAAATTTAATTGGAATTTCATACATTTAGATTTGTGATAGAACTGTTAGAACTAATGGAATTTAATTGGAACGTCATGCATTTAGGTTTGTGACTATTAGGTATATTAGAATTTAATTGAAACGTCATGCATTTATATTTCTGATAGATGTGTTTGGACTGATGAAATTTAATTGGAACTTCATATATTTAGATTTATGATAGAACTGCTAGGACTAATGAAATTTAATTTGAACTTCTTACATTTAGATTTGTGATACAACTGTTAGAACTAATGGAATTTAATTGGAACGTCATGCATTTAGGTTTGTGACTATTAGCTGTAATGAATTTTAATTAGAACCTCATACATTTAGATTTGTGATAGATCTATTAGAACTAATGGAATTTAATCGGAACGTGATGCATTTAGATTTGTGATTGAACTGTTAGTACTGATTGGATTTAATTGGAACTTGATACATTTAGATTTCTGAGAGAACTACTATGACTGATGGAATTTAATTGCATCGTGATGCATTTAGATTTATGATAGAACTTCTATGACTTCTGGAATTTAATTGGAGCGTCATGCATTTAGATTTGTGATAGAACTGTTAGGACAAATATAATTTGATTGAAACTTCATACATTTAGATATGTGATAGAACTGTTCGGGCTAATGAAATTTAATTCGAACTTCGTGCATTTAGATTTGTGATTGAACTACTACGACTAACGGAATTTATTTGGAACGTAATGCATTTAGATTTGTGATAGAATTGTTAGGACTAATTGGACTTAATTGGAACTTTATGCATTTAGAATTGTGATAGAACTGTTAGGACTAAGTGGATTTAATTATAACTTCATGCATTTAGATTTGTGATAGAACTGTTAGGACTAATGGAATTTAATTGTAACGTCATGCATTTAGATTTGTGATAGAACTGTTAGGACTAATGGACTTTAAATGGAACGTATTGCATTTAGATTTGTAATAGAACTGTTAGTACTGTCTCGATTTAATTGGAACTTCATACATTTAGATTTGTGATAGAACTACAATGACGAATGGAATTTAATTGCAACTTCATGCATTTAGATTTATGATAGAACTACTATGACTTATTGAATTTAATTGGGACGTCATGTATTTAGATTTGTGATAGAACTACTAGGACTAAGATAATTTAATTGGAACTTCGTACATTTGGATTTGTGATAGAACTACAATGACGAATGGAATTTAATTGCAACTTCATGCATTTAGATTTAATATAGAACTACTATGACTTATTGAATTTAATTGGGACGTCATGTATTTAGATTTGTGATAGAACTGTTAGGACTAATGGAATTTAATTGGAACTTCATGCATTTAGTTTTGTGACAGTACTACTATGACTATTGGAATTTAATGTTAACGTAATGCATTTAGATTTTTGATAGAACTGTTAGGTCTAATGAAATGTAATTGGAACTTCATACATTTTGATTTGTGATAGAACTGTTAGGACTAATGGAATTGAATTGGAACTTCATACATTTAGGTTTGTGATACAACTGTTAGTACTAATGGAATTTAAATCTAACGTCATGGATTTAAATTTCTGAGAGAACTGTTAGGACTAATGGAATTTAATTGGAACTTGATGCATTTAGATTCATGATAGAACTGTTAGGACTAATGAAAGTTAATTGGAACTTGATATATTTAGATTTGTGATAGAGCTGTTAGGACTAATGAAATATAATTGGGACTGGATGCGTTTAGATTTGTGATAGAGCTGTTAGCACTAATGGAATTTAATTGGAACTTCATACATTTAGATTTGTGATAGAACTGTTAGGACTAATGAAATTTAATCTGAACTTCATATATTTCGATTTGTGATAGAACTTTAGGACTAATGAAATTGAATTGGATCTTCAGAGATTTAGATTTGTGATTGAACTGTTAGGACTAATGGAATTTAATTGGAACTTCATGCATTTAGATTTGGGATAGAACTGTTTGGACGAATGGAATTTAATTGGAGCTTCATGCATTTAGATTTATGATAGAACTGTTAGGACTAATGAAATTTGATTGGAACTTCATACATTTAGATTTGTGATAGAACTGTTAGGACAAATGGAATTTAATTGGAACATCATGGATTTTGATTTGTGATAGAACTGTTAGGTCTAATCGAATTTAATTGGAACTTCGTGCATTTAGATTTGTGATAGAACTGTTAGGACTAATGGAATCTATTTGGACCTTCATGCATTTAGATTTTTGATAGAACTGTTAGGACTAATGAAATTCAATTGGAATTTCATACATTTTGATTTGTGACAGAACTCTTTGTTTGGACAGATTGGATTTAATTAGAACTTCATGCATTTAGATTTGTGATAGGACTGTTAGGACTAATGAAATTTAATTGGAACTTGATGCATTTAGATTCATAATAGAACTGTTAGGACTAATGAAAGTTAATTGGAACTTGATATATTTAGATTTGTGATAGAGCTGTTAGGACTAATGAAATATAATTGGGACTTGATGCGTTTAGATTTGTGATAGACCTGTTAGCACTAATGGAATTTAATTGGAACTTCATACATTTAGATTTGTGATAGAACTGTTACGATAATGAAATTTAATTTGAACTTTATATATTTCGATTTGTGATAGAACTTTTAGGACTAATGAAATTGAATTGGATCTTCAGGGATTTAGATTTGTGGTAGAACTGTTAGGACTAATGGAATTTAATTAGAACTTCATGCATTTAGATTTGGGATAGAACTGTTTGGACGAATGGAATTTAATTGGAGTTTCATGCATTTAGATTTATGATAGAACTGTTAGGACTAATGAAATTTAATTGGAACTTGATACATTTCGATTTATGATAGAACTGTTGAGACTAATGGAATTTTTTTGGAATTTCATGCATTTAGATTTGTGATAGAACTGTTAGCACTAGCGAAATTTAATTGGAACTTCATACACTTATATTTGTGATAGAACTGTTAGGACTAATGGAATTTTTTTGGAACGTCATGCATTTAGATTTGTGATAGAACTGTTAGGATTAATGGAATTTAATTGGAACTTCATGCATTTTGATTTTGATAGAACTGTTAGGACTAATGGAATTTAATTGGAACTTCATGCATTTAGATTTTTGATAGAACTGTTTGGACTGATTGGATTTAAGTAGAACTTCATGTATTTAGATTTATGCTAGAACTGTTAGGACTAATGAAATTTAATTGGAACGTCATACATTTAGATTTGTGATAGAACCGTTAGGACTAATGGTATTTAATTGTAACTTCATGCATTTAGATTTGTGATAAAACTTTTAGGACTAATGGAATTTAATTGGAACTTCATGCATCTGGATTTGTGATAGAACTGTTAGGACTAATGAAATTTAATTGAACTTGATATATTTAGATTTGTGATAGAACTGTTAGGACTAATGGAATTTAATTGGAGCGTCATTCATTTAGATTTGTTAAAGAACTGTTAGGACTAATGAAATTTAATTGGCACGTCATGCATTTGATTTGTGATAGAACTGTTAGCACTAATTGGATTTAATTGGAACTTCATACATTTGGATTTGTGATAGAACTACTATGACTAATGGAATTTAATTGGAACGTCATGCATTTAGATTTATGATAGAACTACTATGACTGATGGAATTTAATTGGAACATAATGCATTTAGATTTGTGATAGAACTGTTAGGACTAGGATAGTTTAATTGGAACTTCATACATTTAGATTTATGATGGATCTGTTAGGACTAATGGAATTTAATTGGAACTTCATGGATTTAGATTTGTGATAGAACTGTTAGGACTAATTGGATTTATTTGGAACTTCATGCATTTAGATTTGTGATAGAACTGTTAGGACTAATGGAATTTAATTGGAACTTGATACATTTAGATTTGTCATAGAACTGTTAGGACTAATGGAATTTAATTGGAACTTCCTACATTTAGATTTATGATAGAACTACTATGACTAATGGAATTTAATTGGAACGTCATGCATTTAGATTTGTGATAAAACTTTTAGGACTAATGGAATTTAATTGGAACTTGATACATTTAGATTTGTCATAGAACTGTTAGGACTAATGGAATTTAATTGGAACCTCATGCATTTAGATTTGTGATAAAACTGTTAGGACTAATTGGATGTAATTCACAATAGTGTAAGTTCTTTTTAAATTTCCCTTTGTTTTGTAGGGAAATAAATTATTTGTTGAATTTTACAGAACTTGTTTGTCTTCGCAAATTTTTTTTTTTTTACTTAGTCAAATGCCTTAGAGTCGTAATATAAGAATAAACCTTCTGCGGATTTTCTTTAAACGTGATTCAGAATTTAGAATTGTCACATAATTCTCAAGCATAAAAGCTAAACATGCAGCATTAAGTTTTAAGGCTATGCTAAATTAAGATTTATCATTCATCTGAGAAATATGATAAAATATGTTTCTTATTCAATTTGAATAAAAATTTCTTTATTATTATATGATCTATTATTAAAGAATCACAAAGATTCTTATTATTGCATCATGTCTTATCAAAGAAACGCCAAGGGAATTGTTGTGTCTAGTGATAAATGCAGAAAAATTACTTGATAGTTTCCAATTATATTATGTAAATCTTATGTACAACATTCATGAGATAATCTTGTTATTTGTGTATGTGAAGAATAACGTGCAACAGGCAAATACTGGAAAGTATTTTTTAAAACAAAACTATGCAAAAGCAGTCGCCTATTTCTAACTATGTCAATAAACGGCTTTGAAACTCAATGTATTACATAAAAAAACTACAAAATCAGGCAATAGGGTATTTGAACAATTTATATTTTAGGCACGGAATAAAGATATACATTTGCGTTCTTATAACACGTATTTTTATCATGGGGAAGATAAATTGGAAATGAAACACATACCTTTTAAAAGGAACATATTATTGAATAGATATCACAAGCTTTTAATCAACATAAATGGCCGACAGTTGGTGATCTTTTAGCCTCCTTTAATCCATCGGAGACACAGCATGTCATAGCGAATTTAATTAAATAATATTTTTCTCTATATGGCGTCCATAAATTTCCAGTGATCCATTTTCTCAGTTAGTCCTACTCTGATGGCGATATGCGGAGAAAACATTTGAGTAGGTTAAATCGCTTTCCGCAGTACAGCCGAACACTTGTTTTCAGTGTGTTTACTGTACCAACTATATCGTACTCTAAAAATCTACATAAAGAGTTGATATACCACGGCGTAAAATCATAGCATTATTCCATAATCTATAATATTAGTGGTCGCAGTGAATCATATTTCAGCGTATAAAAATTGTCGGGGAATGGTCCTAATTGGCTTATTGCTGTTACAACTACGCATACACCAGTTCTTCAATATTGTATCATAGACTGATTCGTTACACATAGTTTTCGCGAATTTGGTTCCCCCGCTAAATTCGCGATTATAATATGCCCGCTAAATTCTTTAATTTGCAGTAATTTCTGTATCCTAAAACCTACGTGTTATCCTCCATAGTGAGTCTTCATTTCTGACCCTTTCAATTTTACTAGGATGTCTATGTTTTTCTTTGTTCACATCAAGTCATTGTACACGTGTGTCAGATGGCAGTCGTTCACATCAAGTCATTGTACACGTGTGTCAGATGGCAGTCGTTCGCATCAAGTCATTGTACACGTGTGTCAGATGGCAATCGTTCACATCAAGTCATTGTACACGTGTGTCAGATGGCAATCGTTCACATCAAGTCATTGTACATGTGTGTCAGATGGCAGTCGTTCACATCAAGTCATTGTACACGTGTATCAGATGGCAGTCGTGTCATTTTTCGAACCTTTTATTTTACGAACGTTTCATTGTTTTCACTGGCCAGTAAGTTACGAAAATCATGTTAAATTTAATATGTTTTTGTTTAAGAGTGCTAACTTATATTGTATTTTTTATTTTGAGAGGGGATCAATATTTATACAACATGTAATAGGAGGCGTGTTGATGACTCGTATCGTTTATTTTCCTGACTATACACACGCAGACCACGAAATGACGGTAAATGTAAACAAAATATTAACAAATGTGAAAATGTAACATCGTAGGTTTTAAGTACAATACGTTCAGATTCAAAACGCGAACACACACACACACACACAGAGAGAGAGAGAGAGAGAGAGAGAGAGAGAGAGAGAGAGATAAACAGAGGAAAACAGTTTGTACACTTAATTACATGATTATAATCAAGTTTGTTCATTCATCTAGCCTGGAAGGTTTGAGTATGAAGAAACACTCGTGTTGCAATCGTCGAGTATAAATTACAGAAATGTATCAATGTATAGGGTTTGCTTTGGCCATATTTAACAACCCAAAAATGGACTCCATTGTCATGTTTAAAAGTTTGCATTTTAAACCAAACTCTGTCTTTGTTCTAAAAAAAAAAATCTCTTCAAAATTTCAATCCCTCAATAATACATTCTGGACAATTAAAATGTAGTTGAATAAATTGCAAAGCAAACTATCAAGTCAAAAATGAGCAGGTCTGTCAAGAAAACACAAGCTCAATACGTAATGTTAAATTCAACAATTTTGTTAGATTGTTTGCTCGCGTCCAGTGTCAGTACACAAGTACCAAATTTGTGATAACGGAAATTTGAAGCCACACAGAAATAGGGTGGCATTAAACCGCTTGCTTCCTCAAGCATATACTTTTTTTGCGCAACGAAACTTGATAAATACGGTTTTCAGTCCTGTTGCTTGTATAAATTCAACCTCCGTAATTCCCAATTTCAAAGGAATCTTTCAGACTACAGTATGTATGAAGTACATCATTTAACAGTGCAGAGTCAACATTTACCAGCATTTATTATTTCCTCCAACAATAGATCACTTGAACCAAAAGACAGAGGGTACAGTGACAGGTCCGAGCCTGCATGCTTCCAAAATCTGCCATCCAGCAGACGCCGTTTAAAATGATGTCACAACGAAATTCTTTGTATAATACATAATCTTCATTTTTAAATAATTTATTCCACCAAACAATGTTCTTCTCCCTCGATAGTTGAAATATATGTCAAACGGAAATGTAGCAAGTATGGAAGCTGATGCTGAAGTAGAATATTTTACATTAAGGTTCATTTGCTACGAAGTTTATGAAACGAATCTAATAAAATTATAGGTTATGAGCTAGTTACAGCGCGTGACGTTTTGTGTTATTTAATGGACTTCACAAAATTCGTATTAACTGAGTACATTGTGATGTTTACATTCATCACATCATGCCTAGGACATTATTTCAATCTGTGACGTTGTGTAACGCCGCCAAGTGTTATGACAAAGGGAATATAGCACATATGACGTTGTGTCACGATACAGAGAAAGATGAACTCTGCAAAGTTTTATTAGTTTGCATCTATTAAATAGAATACAAAGGCCTGTGCAGAATTTCGTCACTTGCATCACTATATAATGCGAGTCAATTGATGTGAAAATTGTTTTGCTAAATATTCGATTACTACAACGAAATGTCATTCGGCAACGCGAACCGGTTTGCTAAAATATTGGAAAAATTGACTCCTGATATAGTTGGAAACATACTAAATTGGCAATACATTTAATAAAAGCTAAACAAAAAGTCGTGACAACTGGTTTTTTAGGCGAAATTTTGAACCGGTAAAAAGAAGTTAACAAAAGACCACTACATATTTTTACATTTTCTTGGATCATCATATGATACTATAAATATCTCGAACTAGATACCACGTTCCTAAACATTAAAATTGTACTTTCTTCCTTCTCTTTTCTCAACCATTTACAGACAAAGCCTTATTAAAACACTTATAAATGTCCTTGCGTGAATGATCATGCCAGCATAGTTTGCAACGAGTTGAACTTCTCTTTCATTCTCCCAAATTTCGATCCTTCAAACGTTGCTGCAACTTATTTGTTATTCTTGTAGGCTTTCTTTCTAAACTTTACACAACAGCTGTCGCCTTTTATCTCTGAGGCCACGCCAATTCCCGCAAAGCACGCCGTAAATTTGTCTTATTTCGTGGGAAAGCCACGTGGATAAAATGATTACCACGTGTCCTTCCAAATTGATTCTCCTCACGTTCCATGAGCGTTGTAATTTGATCAACTGACCTACCGGATAATAATGGGGTGCGCTTTATCTTCATTATGCAGTTTTCCGAATGAAACTTTCCTTGTTTGGTATAATTTGATATGAGAGAAACATTCTGCATAAATTTGTCATCTAAGAGATCCCCCGTTGTGGCCGTATAATAGAAAGAGCTAAAAGTCGGGCACGAGAAAGTGGTGGTTACCAAAATGTAACCAAACGATAAGCTGTATCTAAAAAAGAGACAACTTAAAACTGCTTTCAATACCTGTGATAGAAGCGGGAAAAACAGTGAAATTGAGTTGACAAGTGGCGAAATACAAACCTTATTTACGATGGAATGATCCGACGTTCTGATAATTGCAAAATATGATTTAGTTCAAGGTAAATAAGAGTTTACCGACAGAACTTAAGCAGGGACTTAAACTTCATTTTAGATCTAGTGACATGGCCCTGTTTTCAAAAATACAAACCTTATTTACGATGGAATGATCCAACGTTCTGATAATTGCAAAATATGATCTTGTTCAAGGTAAATAAGAGTTTACCGACAGAACTTAAGGAGGGATTTAAACTTCATTTTAGATCTAGTGACCTGGCCCTGTTTCAAAAGTCTGAACTTCAACCTGAGCTACAATCTTGTGATTTGGCCCAGGTTTCTCAAGTCTAGACTTCAACCTGAATCAACGATCCCCTGATCTGGCCAGGATTTCTCATGGTTGGACTTAAACTAAGTTTGGAGGCCCAGAGTGGCTGAGTGGTCTAAAGCGCTCACCGTTCCGGATCACTTCCATCTCACCTCTGTCTGTGCGGGTTCGAGTTTCAGGCTCGGCTAACGTGTGTACGTGAGAAAGCTTGCCAGTAGCTTCTCGTGGGTCGGTGGTTCTTCCTGGAGTTTTCCAGGGTTCTTCCTCCACCATTTATACTGGCCGCCATGTACAGCCCATCTTGTGCTGAAAAATAGCGTTAAACCCTGCAACAACAAAAACCTAAGTTTAATAGTTATTATCAATATTATTTATAAATATTGTGCTTTCATTTCGTTATTTTTGGACTTACATCATGTTACGTGTAGGCTCGTACAAAAGTAGCAAAAGAAAAGAGTGAAGCCAACAAGCTTTGTAAATTTAACAAAATAATGTATTTTCTAGAAAACAATATAAAATTATGAAATAGGACTTACGGTTAGTGAATATAATCCAAAATTTAATCCTACAATTGAAAAATATAAGTCCTATCACTAAACAGTTCTAATTGAATCCAGGTTCGAATCTCGATGACGTTCCAATATGGAGGCGATGACGTCAGATAAGGTCGTTGTACTGGTGGCAATAGATCCTCGATTGAATCACAGTTTATAATGTTTCCGTTTAGAATTCCAGAATAAAATTCTACTGAATGCCTTTCTCCCAGAACTTTTATAAATATGAAGCACTTGTGTAGTTTTCTAGAGAATGTATTGTTAAATTCCAAAACGAACTTCAGAACAAGTTGGCAACAACATTAATAACCTCTTGAGCCCTCAAGGTTTAAAATACAACTCAATTCATCTAGTAGAAAATGGCTGTTTTAAGCCTCGATTTTAGATCACATGGTAGCTCATGTGACAGGCGACGTGACCGCAAATTTGAAAAAAATGCCATTTATCACGTATGCAAGAATAGCCCTACCTAAGAATCAAATTCTCACACTGGAAATATAAAAAAGAAAAAAGAAAGGCTGTTACAATTCAGCTAACACATGGGCCGAAAATGACTTTGAGAATAGCCAGTCGTATCCACCCGATGTTTACAAGATATACGAACCAAGTTGAGCTAAAAATAGTGCTTAAGCAACGGTTACATTCTAATCGGTTCAAGCCAGTTTTCCGAAAACAGACTCAAATCCAATGAAAATTATCATTACAATAAAATGTAATGAAACAAAATTAAAATAAAAAAAGAATTTAAAACTAACACACAAGTAATTAAATTGCATATACGTGACAATCATACCAATTAAAATCAATACCATCCCAATGATGATCTTTTGCTCAATAAATAAAATTTTAACAACAATAGCCAGAAAAAGCTATGTTGAATCTTTGTTTCATTTGTAAAGTTGTGCCTGATATTTTTATGTCTAAGATATAAATTAACAGCCTTCGAACTCCTAACAAGTTGACTTGATGTTATTCCGAATTCTTGACCAGATTTCATCAACAGAAGTTTTAAAGCTAAGTCTAGAAAAAGCATATCTGACGGATCAACGTTAAATCAGGAGTAAAACTACAGGTAATCTAATCACTGTCACTACTACTACTACTACTACTACTACTACTTATTATTATTATTATTATTATTATTATTATTATTATTATCTTTGGGCGATATTTTTCAGTATGTAAAGGACCTGATTGTTAGAACATAAATTATTCATGTAATCACTTTAAAAAAATTATTTTACAAAACTTACCTAGAAGTGTAAGGAATGTGCAACAGCTGATCTAGCGCAAGAGCAGATTTGTCGTTGTTGTTGTTGTTGTTGTAGGGTTTAACGCCATTTTTCAGCACAAGATAGGTTATATATGGCGGCCAGTATAAATGGTGGAGGAAGAACCCGGGAAAACCCCGGAAAGAGCCACCGACCCATGAGAAGCTACAAGCAAGCTTTCTCACATAACCACATTAGCTGAATCCGAGACTCGAACCCACGCAGACTGAGGTGAGATGGCAGTGATCCGTAACGGTGATCGCTTTAGACCACTCGGTCACTCGGGGCCCCGCAAGAGCAGATATAACAATAACTTTAAATTAACATGACATATAATATAAAATCAGAGTAATTAATGGTGACACTAGCTCCACGTCAATTAGCATTATTTGTTTTAGTGTATGCAAAAAAAATCTCATTAAAACAGTTGAAATATGTTACAGCGATTGCGATTGAAATTTGTATATAATATATCGTCACAGTTGGCAAGCTTACAGACATTATGATTAAATGCCAGAAAAGTTTCCTGGACCCTTATAAACTGTATAATGGTTCACACTTTTGCCAAACATTGTATGGTCGGCGGTCAGTATGTATTGGCACATGTTCGAGTTTGACAGAAATACAGCGATGCATTAGGCAGATAGATTTGAAAGGTAGAATATGGTCAGCTGTGTTAATAGCCTAGACATAGGGAAACCGTATATGACTGTAACAAGTGACCACAACATCGGTATCACTCTTAAATTAGACACAATTATTTAAACTCCAAATTTATGATCATGGAAGAAAAACCATATAAAATTACACAGATGGACCTTAATTAATTATTATGATAAATAATTTTGAGCGATAACTGTGTCACGTGTTAATGTTTGGAGATGCATTATTTGTGTCAGTGTTCCTGGAAGACTGGCAAAAGAAAAACTGACAGCCATATGATTGCCACAAACGTTTCAAGAACTATTCCACTTAAAATGGAACATCAAACAATTAAGAGGAATAAAGAAATTTATCAGTGTTTATGGTTTGTGATGTAGCCTGATGGGTAAAACGCAATGAAGAAACGCAAATTGCCTTAGCCTGATGGGTAAAAAGCAATGGAGAAAACAAATTGCCTTAGCCTGATGGGTAAAAAGCAATGGAGAAAAGCAAATTGCCTTAGCCTAATAGGTAAAAAGAAATGGAGAAAAGCAAAATTGCCTTAGCTAATGGGTAAAATGCAATGGGAAAAAGCAAACTGTCTTCGGCTGATGGGTAAAAAGCAATGAAGAAAAGCAAAATTTCCTTAGCCTGATGGGTAAAATGCAACGGAAAAAAGCGAATTGCGTAATGTGACATACGGCATGTTACAATACCATTGTGCACAGACGAGACCTGAGGTTGGGTGGTAGGACTTTAACAGTTGAATAATGCGAATTGGAATAAAATAAATGACGTCAGTTCAATATGATGTCGAAATAAATCAATTAATATTTAGAGTACACGTGTTTATATTTGGTACTCTTAACGACTCTGAGTCAGCAGAATATACTCGTGTACTATTGGTTTTAATCGACTATTGTCAAAAGTGCTTACCAAAAGGTTATTTGTTTAATGTGAAGGAACTTCCACTGCCAAGCAGAAGTCAAATTATGCGCTTGACATCAGGGCATGACTTCATCACGTGTGACATATTTTGGTCCATCAATTTTACTTAAACGGTTGAGGCAACTTGACTTGAAATTCGCACGGTTTGGATATTAGTTTGCTGTTGTCCCCAGTCAGAAACATTCCCACGGTCTTTGGTCTATAGGAATTTTCCTGACGTAATTTATAATGTTTGGTAATTCAAACACCTGCGCTCCCGGGCCGAGCCACGATGGAATTAATTACCCCTTTTAAGAAATAGTTTTGTATGCAAAACTTCCATTTGATTTTTCAGTACGTTTACCCCTCCTTTCTTCCTGTCAGTTTCAGCTCTTCCAACTTAAGCACGGCCACCTGAGTATTCCTCTCTGCCAGGTTCTTAGCACACTTCATGTTTTTCAGGCCGGGTATACATACTAGGCGATTCAGTTGTTTTCACGTGAATGGGTTATTCTGTAATTTGAAAGACAAAAAAACAAAAAACAACAAAATTATTTTATTTTTTTTAATGAAATTCTTTATATTTAGAAAGTAATTAATCGTTCTACACTGAGTCCTAAAAATCTAGCTAGAAGGATTTATCTTACTGGGAATAGCCACAGATATTAGTACCTTCGTCCTGATATCACCATCAATATATTTCTTGACATCCATCCGTGTTCATACGACAGCAGGTGTAAGGGATACAATTTCTTCCAAGTTCTAGTACATCCACCCAAGTCGCGGGTGAAGCGCGTGTGAAACTCAAAACGGTAAACAAATTAAATTCTGACTTCGGGTCGAGTCTCCGCCACTGTAATTTATTGATGACGAAGACTACAATCTTTTAATCTGTTTAGCATATTAGGCTAAAACAATTTTATTCCATAGGGTAGGAGACGTTGAATTACCATATATATATATATATATATATATATATATATATATATATATATATATATATATATATATATATATAATACTGATGTCATGCTAGACATCGCAACTCACAGTAAATTCTTTAACTTTTCACCTTTGTTTCGGCATTCTGTTAACAACAGTTTTGCGTGTAAAAAGCAGACAGGACTGTTTCCAGTGTTGTGGGTGTTTTAGATGGCAACGCATTGATGTACTGAAGTTTGTTTTGAGAATCTTTGTTTTGTTGCAAAACAATAAGAAAATTTTTTTATTTCTGCAGCAATACATTCCATATCAGGCTATGTAATTATATTTATTTGACATTATAAAATGTAATAAAGGAAACAAAACATATTCGAAAAATTAATTCCTGATGCAACACAAGTGTAGTTATAAATATCGTTCATAACGGATGTTGACGTTTTATATGTAAATAAAATTACTAATAATGACCTGAATTTCGAATGAGTTTATTTGTTTTCTGAACAAAATCATGACAGGTGAAACGTTCACACTTGGGTCAGTCAGTCTTCTTATTGGTTCATGACGTTTTGCGACTATCGTCAAAGTGTCACTAAAGGCAGTATAAATTAAATTAAACAGAAACACCCATCACGCCTAAAGTCAAAATTAATGACCAAGACGTGATTAGCTTACTTTTTCTCTTACTAGTCATATTATGGTTTACATCAAATTAAGATACAAATTGTCAAGATTGAGCCCACATTTATTGGGCAACAAAGAACCTAACTTTTTTGTTACTATAAACGTTGATTGCTTCCTGGTTTTAAATACAAAATATTTGTTTAAAAAATACAGCAAATTCCAAACCTTATAAACACTTTGGTTACAACTTAATTCTGTTTTAAAAGAAATGTTACATTCAATGGGTCTCTCTACCGAGCAAATCAAACACTCGCGTGAGTGATGTGCTGAAGTCCCCTGTTTTCCCTATTTCCAAGGACTTCTATACAACATTCGTTGTCAACTGGAAGTTCTCCTAACGCGCAAAGATTGCGAATAATTGTCTTCTAATCATTCAATGAGCACATATATTACAATTTCACAATTTTACTCCGTCTCCTTGTTAGTACCTCTCACCATGTAATGGAAATCACAATTCATACATTCAGTGCAAGGAGTTACTTTACCATTCCATCCCTGGGTCAGCCGAAACACTGTTCTAAACCACATATGCCCTTCCACTAATCTGTCTTTACAACAACAATTTTAATGGCAGCTCCAAGAGAAAAATAACCCGTTCTCAATTATTCTATGGCACAAAATATTAGCCCCTGTCACGAATATTTCACATTGAAAGGTACAACCAATCAACACCTTTAAATTAAGATTGAGACTGCCTGGCTCTTGCCCATTTATTCGGCTCTGACCCGATGTCAGCTACGAAACTAATCCCTGCCGTCATAAAATCTTATCAATTCTGTACACTATGACGTTTGCCCCTAGCAAATGGCTAATTACTCGGACTGAGATTTATTTCCCCAACACCGACTGCCCATAATTAAACAACTAATCACTAAAATATACCAAATGTATAAATGGAGACGTAAATATACTCGAAATTTATTACATTATTGATATTTAATTTTATGTTCAGTTTTGCCGAAATAATAAAACCCAAGTATACATTTAATATCTGATATGTTTAATTTTTCATAAATGTATTTTGTAAAATTTCTCAAACTCTCGACGTATTGGCAAACTGGAATGAATAACATTTATTCTTCAGGTAGGGTTTACCTGTATGATTGTATCAAATCTGAACACTATTGTATTAACGTCAAATGTGACTTAAAGCAATAATAACAAAATATAAAAAGAAAAGAAAATCCTATTCATTTAGCGTCATAGCAGATATTCAAAACGTGTCACTGTGTATTGTAACTCAGATCGTTCGACCTCCTGCTTCTACTGCAGAAGCGTACCATGTAGGAGTTCAAATTCGATACAGCGGCAGTAATTACGAATACAAAGTGATCGATTGTTTTGAAAGTGGTAAAACATCGGTTTCATGACGTTTCTGATATGCTTCTTGTTAGCTCAAATATGCAGCTGCCTCCAAACTTTCATCTGTATTATTTGACACCACACATTGCAAACATAAGCGATGAAAGTTATTTGAAAACACATTTCAGATACCAGAAAGACAAAAACGACTTATTTTTTCTTATGCAAAACAAGATGGTTGGTATATATATATATATATATATATATATATATATATATATATATATATGCTGCAAATATTACCACCTGTTGAAGTTGTTTAGTCAGAGGCTAAACCCAATTTATGCATACACATATGTATACATACATAAATACATACATGCATGCATCCATCCATCCATACATACATGGAAGGATCAAAGTATATAGAAATCATCTATCAGCACTTCAACCCAACTGAAATATTTTCAGGTGTGTCAGCTATTGTTTGAGACAACGAAAATCATTTTAGGGCTAAAATGATAGGGTATTAAATCATCGATGGCCACATTGCTGTTAGTGGTGTATAGACTCATTGGCATTTGCATGACTTGCCAATTCATTTACCTGAAAGGCGCCGGATTTCTTCCATGTATAGGGCAGAGTGCATCTACACTAGTCAAGAATTGTAGCTCTATCATAGCTAAACAGCAAGTTCACCATGAGTTTGACATATCGTTATGAATAATAATAATGATTACCTTCATTTAAAGAGGATAACAGCCATCTGTCACGTGATCCTCAACGTATTGACAGGTTATATTATGAAAAAAATCACTTACACGCACTCAGGTATACTCTTAAATGCACTAAGATCGATTAAAAATGGTTTAATATATATGGTCAACAGGTACATAAATGACTAATATACTTTACCTATGTCATATATTCATGTATGGAATAAAGCAAAGAGAAATTATCTCTGGATATTTGGAAACATACTATTGGGAGGCTTTAATGTGTCATTCCAGCTGGTTGCAAAATAATTTCTTAAATGATGATTCCACAGAAGCAAGGGAATTTGAATTACGTATTCAGAGTGGTAGGGGATTCCAAAAGGTATGTGCTGTTATAGTAAAAGAGTTTTAAAAACGTTTCTCATCCTCGGAATTTCGAGTTAGTTCTTAGGTGTTAATCGGAGCTTCCTCTCAATATATGATAATCATAGTTCACTAAGGTTAGACGTATAATCCGGACAAAGACTATTCAAAGATATATATGTCATGAATAAAGACTTTTCAAAGACTTATATGCCATGAGTCCTTTGAAATCAAGAATTCATTTTCGTATTTGTAGCCATTGTAGACGCATAAACAATATTTGCGAGGAAGTCGAAATAAGAATCGTCAGATTAGCGCTATCATTCTTTCTGCAGTTTATCAATTCTGTGTAGTTTATTACTTGATGTGCTACCGCATATGGTACAGCCGTAGTCTAACAGTGGTAATATATTTCCAGAAAAATCAAGTTCAAGCGACTAGGGGTGTAAATTTCGGCAGCAATTGTAAGCGAGTAAGTCTTTCGACGACCATTGTACATTGGTGATTGATATGTGAGTTTTAGCTGAGGTGCCATACATTTCGATTTAGATACAATGACATAAAGTATGTTTTGCATTGTTGAGGTTGATTTGAAGGTTGCTTTCAATGTAGCCGAGAGATTTACCAGACGTAGGCATTTTAAAATCGTCAGCAACAAAAGCAGCGTTAGGATGTACTGGATACAAAGCTAAGTCACTGATAACAAGCTGAAAAAGAAGAGGTCTTAATACAGAGCCATGAAGAACAACACAACACGAATCAACGTATATTTATAAGTACAACCAACATGTAATCTAAAGTGAGATATGATATGAATCAAGAAAGTGAGTTTAAGAAAATCTAGAAACTGATAGTTTTGTAATGAGGACTCTATGAGCAACCAAGTCGAAAGCTTTTATCAATCAGTTTATCAGCTTTATGAATCTTTTTGGGAAATATTGTTGCTAACTTTTGACGGTAATATATCAACTCAGTCTTGATTTTCTACCTGTGGAGTGGTTCAAATACATGTAAAGAGCACCAATGAGTCAAATTTTTACTCAAGCCAAGTACGTACAAGTACAGTGGTCTTTCATCGTATGCACAAACTATATGTAGTTTCTCCCAGGGAAGTTCTAAGTATGGGCAGGTTTGAATTTGCAGCAAAAGCATATCATATACAGTTAAATGGAATTCACTTTGTCCATATGACTAGTTGAAATAATGCCTTAATTTACTCAGAAATTTGGTTCATTTTCTAATATTTCAGATAGCCCATTTATCAGTTTATTTTTAATTATGAAAATGTAGGGAAACGGGCCGTCGACCTGTAACGTAGGCCCATGATATTAATTTGCTAAGAAGATCTATGTTTTCTGAGCCTTAATAAACTTAATATATCTTTCAAAATCATTGATCACGTCGATGTACGTTTTAGGGACGCTATGATTGGCTGATATGATTTTTCTATTTTCGATGCGCAGCGTGACAGCGCCAACGTTATGCTGTTGGCCTTACTTCTGTACTAAGATTTATTTTTGATGAAAATAATAATATTCAACATCTTAGGAACTGACGAATTGCATAATCAGAGATAACCATGCTAAATAATGGACCTATTCCGCAATTCGTGATTTTTGAGTTATCTCTCCTGAGTCATCACTTGATGGTGCACTGATAGTAACTTCCGCGACGTTTGGATGCAGATATTTTCTACTGGAAGTTGTAGGTGATCGACACGCCACCTATTACTTGGAGAAAATAATTTTGCCAAAAGGTTCATTAGCATTGCATTTTGGCCCAAAATAAAAGATATTCTTCGGAACATTTTACCACTTAAAGAGGTTAATTTTGGTTGTACAGCACCAAAGCCACGAAATTGTGGTGAATGCCTTGTCACAAAAGTAGCCAACGTGTCGGACCCTCGCTGTACCAAGCAGTTTTACAATCAACCAATCTGAGAACCCAAACGTTAATACGTCATTACTCATAAACCGCCCGGCGTTAGAGTGGGCAACGGTCCATCATCAGAAATGTAAATAATAAACGACTGAATGACACCTTTTGGTGTGTGTGTGTGTGTGTGTGTGTGATTTGGATTTTTAACGTAGCTTTAACAATGCACCTTTTGGTAAGTAGGTAGGAGGACATTGTGGATATCAGGCAGTTCGAGGCGTAATAACCGCCGTTGAAGAGTTCTGCAAGTATTGTAACATTAACATGCTAATGGTTTTATAGCATTACCGTGTATTTTACAACTTTACGGCACAAATGCCTCATTTTGCTATTAAGTTTTAAACTTTGAAAGTTACCTGGTGGTCTTCGAGTTAATTGGGGATAACTGAAACTATATGAAGTGGTGTTTTGCATTTCAAGTTTTAAACAGTTTTATGACCACATAATGTTAAATATAAACTTTTTGACGTGTGTATGTGTCCTGTAGGTGTTATGCATCACTATGTATTTAAAACATGTCTGTAAAGAAATCACACATGCATCTGAATGCTTGACTCAAAATTATTCATGAAACTGTTTTATCAATATTTATTAAGCTGACATACTTTGAGACACTTTTTATTCATCGTATATGAGAGCAGTTCTCTTTTTTTTAATATAACTGTAGTTATCGTTATTTATGATATTATTTTTAATATAACTGTCGTTATCTTTATTTATGATATTATTTCACATCAGAGTGATAGGGATTTATTAAAACTGTGTGTTAATATGCATATGCTGAAAAGATTATAGAAAATGTCATTTCTATCCATTCAAGGACTGGTGCTTATCCCGTTTGTAAGCAAATCTACACAACGTGACCATTGGAAGATTTTCCTGAATGAGAATAATGATTTACCTGAAGTAACTTGGAAGACCACAAATCCCGGGGTTTTCTCAACAAATTATTTTGGGATACTGCAAGCTCAGTAAATGAATGAATATAGAGAAGCATATCTGTGGGACTTTCAACATTTATTTTACTAAGTGAAATAGGTTAGTTTACTTGAAAACTATTGGTTGTTGTACGTCATTACGGCACGTCATATACAATGAGTGTATTATGTTACTTCCGTTTATATTATTTTTTGAAAAACTGATATAATTCTACCATTTTAAGATTTTAAATATTTGATGTTCGAAACTATTTCATTCTAATGTTGTATTTATTTTGCAGCTTCATTGATTCCATTTCCTTTTTAATGTATCTGATTTCACAAACTTGTACATCACGGGTTTAGGGAAACGAACTTATTATTTTCACCCCTGACAGCGTCAACTACTAAAGAGAGAGATATCCTTAATTTTCCTTTCTCCTTCATTATCTGTTTCAGTCAAGTGTTGATCTACATGCAACATTTAATTTTGCACTGTACCTATGTTTCCAATACCCTAGCAACCCAATCCAGTATGCATAGTTGTCATTACACTAACGGTCGAACCTAAATGCTATGTCTTGGGTCTCATTTTGCGTAAAGGTGAGCGGAGAGAGAGAGAGAGAGAGGGGGGGGGGGAGCAGCCTAATGACCTGTAATAGTTCTTTTGTGACCATTACACGTATAATGCTTTTGATACATAAACTTTGTAATTACGTGCTAGGCTTTCACTTTGCTATTGTATGGTGTGCTTTTTTATGGTATATTTATGGGGTATTTTTCGTCGAAAGCAATAAACCAGCTTTTGTCGACTTGTATGGCCAAACAAGTCAAATCTTGCACATTTTATCCCATATGCCTTCCCGATTACAACTCTGATTATTTGTATTATCTCTCAATAACGCTAGCATTCTCACTATTATTGTTAAGCGGGAAAGCTGTGCTTTAAGACTTACACAGTCTACCGCTTGTCCTCATGATTACCAGAGATGGCATGACATCTCCAGTACGACGGATGGAGAAAGATATTGGAGATTAGGTGTCTAATTATAACTTGAAGTCGATAATTCGAACATTTAGCAAGTGTGCGTACATGTCATAATAAGGTTTTAGCATTGTCTCAATTCCTTAAAATTTTCAAGGTTTAGTAATTCAAGCAATATCATTCCTTCCCCGACTGCCTCTGTGTCATTTTGCAATGCAAGGAAGGATCCGAGTGACTCTTCATATACCCATATTACATAGTGCGCGACATAGAGACACATGCCTCACAGTTGATACCCATAGTGCGCGACGTAGCGACACAGGCCTCAGGGTTGATACCCGTATTACATAGTGCGCGACATAGCAACACCGGCCAACAGTTGATATTACATAGTGTACGACAGAGCGACACAGGCCAACAGTTGATATTACATAGTGTACGACAGAGCGACACAGGCCAACAGTTGATATTACATAGTGTACGACAGAGCGACATAGGCCAACAGTTGATATTACATAGTGTACGACAGAGCGACACAGGCCAACAGTTGATATTACATAGTGCGCGACTGAGTGACACAGGCCAACAGTTGATATTACATAGTGCGCGACATAGCAACACCGGCCAACAGTTGATATTACATAGTGTACGACATAGCGACACAGGCCTCACAGTTGATACCTATAGTGTGCCTCACAGTTGATATTACTTAGTACGCGACATAGCGACTTAGGCCAACAGTTGATACCAATATTAGTGTATGACAAAGAGACACAGGCCTCACAGTTGATCACTAAGTCTAAGAATCTAAATCAGAACGTGCTGTTTATTAATTGAACGCGGACATATTACTATTGCTTAAGCGGTGCTTCGCAAAGTCTCAAGGTACTTCCCATCCCCCTTATTTCCATTTGTTCCTTTGCCAGTATGACAGTAGCCTACACCTAACGTTTTCATCCGTGTTACTACAAACCTTGCGTACGTTCAACTTATACTAACAAGAAAACTGATTTAAAATTGCACTAGAGTTGTTTTTTTTTTTTTGTGACATGTGTGCTTATATTTTCTATCAAAAACTGCTTTAATCGTGTTTTGTTTGGCTCTTTAATGCAGTCCGAAACAATGATATTAAAAATGCGCATATGTAATAGATAAAGTTTGATTAGCTAGCACTTTAAGTGACGTTTACATTCCTTTCTACAACTTATCATTGCATACTATTCAAAGTCTTCTTTTGTTTGAGTTAATACATTTTGGCATGTTTAGCACATTTTTCATCCTTTCCATGGTCTTGTCAAGCATCACCGCTAATGAAAGGATACTGTAACAATACTGCGAGAATAAAGCTGTCATTGAAAACATTCGAGGAGCAATTCTATGGTGGCGCTCTATTATTTCGTGCTTTGCAAATGGTTTAATTCTTAAAGAAAAATAATTTCACAGGTTTTCCTCACAGCTTATCATGGTTATTTAAAAAGATCTTGTGTACATTGGCTATTATTAATGAACCTTTAATTCCATTTAGCTTGTCTATGATTGATGAGAGTATATTGGGTTATAGGGCATAGAGCTTGAACTTTCTTCAGATGTGCATGTATCCAAATACTGCTAGCTCCGCTTGGTCATTTGCACTTCCTGTAAGTCAAACGTATATTGTAAAAAACGATTCGTTATTTTTTTTTTCTTTTTATGTATTTTGTAGTTCATTTAGTGTACTTTTAGAAGTTGGTATTGACTTCCCTGGTACAATTCGTTGTCCGTATTTTAATATCCGCTAGAGTTAGTTTCTACTTCAAGCTAATTTTTTGACGATATGGGGGCCATTTTGATCAGATGTGTTCTCAGATCATGCACGATTTCCACAATTACAATGTGTATACATCTTTAAGCCACCATACAGCAAAGGAGCACATAGGTATGACAACGTTCTCTGGACTATGCATGATTCACCTTGCATCTGTCACTCAATCAGAAATTCGTAATGTCTAAGTAGCGTCCCAGCTGGGGTAGTCATATTAGTCAATAATCTGGTTCACTACTTGCCATTCTCGTATCTAATAACGGGGTGCAAAGCAAGGAGCATACGAAATAGGGAACAAGACTAATTAGCGCAATGTGTCATAAAACGATATGATGCGATTCATGCAGATAGAAGGACATCTTATTCATTTGCGAAGGAAATACACAAAATTAGTAAATGTTCTATCATAGTAAACACTGATCAACCCAACGGAAAGGTTTATACTTCAAGAAAAGGATTGGATGCAGTATTTAATAATATGTGAAAGGGACTGTAGATTATTTACAAATTCAAATAAACAGATGACTTAATTTGAATATCAATAGCTTTATGAAGGTACTTGTTATTGGTGCAAACATAATTAACACTTACGATTGAACGGTTCCTTTTCAATTATCAAATATGTAGCTTGAATTTTGTTAAAAGTCAAGTTTGTTTTTCATTTTCATTTAATTTTGGAAATTTAATAAGATGACAGCACGTGTACTATTTCGTAAAGATCAGAGAGACGATGACGCCAGGAAACGCAAAGTAAACAGAACTTGTTCTGAATGTCTTATATATCTTTTAGGAACATATTTAGTCTTTTCTATATTTTCTCGGGACAACAACATTTCTGGGCATGTCTGCATCGTTTGCCCTTTATACGATAATGTACGGCTTTGATAACAGATATTTGCCCCTTTGTACGATAATGTGCGGCTTTGATAACAGATATTTGCCCCTTTATACGATAATGTACGGCTTTGATAACAGATATTTGCCCCTTTATACGATAATGTACGGCTTTGATAACAGATATTTGCCCCTTTATACGATAATGTACGGCTTTGATAACAGATATTTGCCCCTTTATACTATAATGTACGGCTTTGATAACAGATATTTGCCCCTTCATACGATAATGTACGGCTTTGATAACAGATATTTGCCCCTTTATACGATAATGTACGGCTTTGATAACAGATATTTGCCCCTTTATACAATAATGTACGGCTTTGATAACAGGTATTTGCTCCTTTATACGATAATGTACGGCTTTGATAACAGATATTTGCCCCTTTGTTCGATCATGTAGGACACTGATACGAGATATTTTGCATCAGGATGACGGCAAACCTTCATTTATAAACCGAAGGCAAGTCGAATGGAATGTCGGAATTATAATACGGCATGTGAAAGCCTTTATCCCACAATGGTTACTGTAATAAACATAGTCATAACTGAGCCAAGAGTTTGTAAACAGACACTGAAAACTGTCTTTACCTTGTAACCTTGACCTTAATAGATGTCCAGTCAGATACAGTGTCACAACTTTGAAGTACCTTAATGTCAGGAGGCTGCCGATTGTTAAATATTTCCTAGTTATATTTAGTAGGTTTTGGAAGGAAACAACTGCATATTTTTAATTCATTATATAGGAAGGAAACAAGCATTGGGTGTACGGAATTCAAATGACACGATTATGAAATAGTTCCTGTCAAACTGGATCATTGCGTGGCAATGAGTTTAAGAGAGACAATAACGTTTTCTGTGATGTGTAAAAGACGCCCAATTTAATTAAAACTTGTCTGAATTTGTAGGAATTCTCAGGTCATTGGTGCCATAATGCTTCCTGTAAAAACTGATCAAATTATCGAGCCTTGTGTGCGATGAAATCCTTTAAATGGTTTTCATTTTCAGTAGCTGAATCCATATCGGAACCTGAAGCCATGTTGGAACGCGAGTCAGAAGCATTCATTAAAATCCTTGATTAATGTATTCAGTCCGTCAGCTTTGTCTATAATAGTAGTGTTCATTTTTGTCTCTTTTTAGGAATGATATTCCCCCTATGAAATTTTGATTCAGTATTTAGTGGTAGTATTTTTAGATAATATTATATCAACCGAACTGAGACTAGTCCTGTATATGCCATCAAAGAGGCAGTTGCCCTGAAACAGAGTAAGTAAGGGTCATAAAGCCAGAAGGCTTCCCGTCCATTTTAATCAACGTTGTTAAAGTATTTTTATATTTCCGTCCTTTTGAGGGAAGGAGCCTGAGTACATTGTTTCACGAACACGTTTAAAATTATGATGTCGGCATGATGTTAACGCAAGCAAACTGACAGAAAACGCTTGGCAACAACATAATACGATTTGATTTCAACCATCTTTGAGCGTAACCATACATCATACTGAAATGCTGCTTGACACCTACCTCAAATATCTTACCAGTCCTTGTGTCTTTTGTCTAGACTGGTCAGATATGGTCAATGTTTTCTTTTCTTCTATAAAATGTACTATAAAATCAGCAAGATACTTGTCACTTTTTCAGGAATTCGAAAGAGGCGACCGTGAAAGGATGCACATTTTATGATGCAATGGCAGGGTTGCACTATAACATAACCTTGTACGAGCAGACGTACATATAACTTTTTCAATATTAAAAACTAATACCACTGTATCAAAATAGCAACATTTCTATTAAACGTTTCTTAACTAAAACGAAACATCTGAATAATTTGAAAGTTTTGGCTTCGTTTGGTGCTTTACCGCACAGCAGCAGAAGTACGTTTTCTAGTGCCGATGCAATTGGTAGCTGACCCAGGCTGGTCCGTATGTAAGATTCGAATCAGTACTTCGTCGATCTTGGTCCGACACGCTAACCAGTGAGTCACTGCGGCTCAATTTCAAAGCTTTATTTATTTAATTTTTTCTGGTAGCGGAGAGGGGAGAAACGCATGCATTCGTTTTCGCAAACCGTGTTTATCTCAGGTAAAATCATATATATTTAGCACACCATCTGAAAATAAAAGTACCAAGAGTTGTTTGTAGATGTGAAAAGAATAGTCAGGTGTAAAAGTCAGAAATTATGAGTACGGTCACTGATTCTTGAATGCATCGCCAACACCACCATGCAACAGTTAAAAGTTTGGCCAGGGTGTGGTTCTATAGCTCGTACTTGCACAGGAAAACATAAAAGTGATTTCCTTTGTCAATCAACAAGATCAGTGTACCTTTTTTGGGGTCATTAATTTCAAGGACTTGATGTCCTCTCCTCGTTATCCATGCAATACAAACGCAGTAAAGGTATGCTTCGTTATAATTCTTACCTTTCTATGATGTTCCTATGTAGGATCTTGCCATTACCTATTTTAACCAGAGCTACAGCTGTACCGCTGTATTTGTGTATTTGAGTATGCCTCAATAATCGACTCTGTCAATACACCTTGTAATGATATGCCCATCCACGCGCTTCCAAAATCCACAACTTCAACCCTAAAGAAGAATGGGTAGATTGTTACGCTTTATCTTGTCCTTACTATTTGGGAATTAATACAGTGGAAGTTTCGCTCGGGTTAGTGTAGAAGGCCTTTTCATACCGTCATATCTATGCGATCGCTCGATACTGGTGACAGTCTTTCAAGCATAGCTGGCCGTGATATATCGAGAGCCGGGACTGAATGAACCACTTCAGGTCCGCCCCTGGAAGAACCACTCGATTACTTGAATTCTCGTTTTATAACAAACATTGACAGTGGATAGTAATAGCGCCATTCATATACGGGTCGACTTGTTTGATTGACAGCACAAGTTGTCGCAAGCCACTCCTACGCCGCACGCGGGCTTAGCGCGCTTGATCAGCCAGTTCTGCTACTCTCGTTATTGGTAGAGAGCAAACGACATTTCTTTAGTTCTAGTTAAACAAGCAAAGTCTCATGGGCAACTGTACACATGCACAGCGTATTTTAAACAACGTAACAATTACATTTTGTCTCGTTCCTAGGATATAATGCGTAGTGGATGATTCAAATGTGATATTTCAGTAATATATTCCTTTGAAACCTGTTGGGATCTTGTTCTACCGTAGCACGACATAAGCCGTTTGAATGCGTCCAAAAACATGTCCCAGCCCATGGGAATTCTGTTTCTATGTGTTACACTCCTGGAAACTTTACTACACGCAGCAAAGCTTCCCAACTTAACAAATGGATCTTTACTCGTGTCAAGTAACACAACAGTGATTGCAAAATCGGACTTCACAAACTTCAAACAGTGGCCAGGTAAGCAGATATAACTTGCAGGTATCAATTAATCCACGTGCAGTTTTCCAGGTAATATTATCAGGTGAAACACTTTGGTCACGAATAAGATCTTTTTAATTAAAGTAACCGATGAATGGCGATGTTTTTACAACCCAGACTTGCGGTTTTCAAACTATGACTCACTAGTGGAGAAACTTAATTGGTTATTTGCTATTTGTTCACAACGCATGTCAGTGTTAGGATTTGATGATGCAATACAATGCGTGGTCCATACTTTGTTACCAAGTGTGTATAAAAGGTCAGTCTGATTTACTGTTAGAGTGCAAATTTTGTTTTTTCTTTCCAAACACGTAGCCTCAAATTTCATAAATATTTTGTCCATTAATTGGTACTCGTTATTGAAAAACCCTTTTGTCAATGAGGTATGACAGACATAAAATTCACGAGTTTCTCAAATAATTTGGTTTAGTAGTGTCCGCTTGAGAGATAACTCTATCATGTCATGTATGTGGGTATTAGTTTGTCCTCTCTATTTGCTTTTTATATTTTAAGTTGCAAGCTCTTATTTCTTTCAGTGGGGAAATCGTCTACACATGTTGTTGTAATGTTTTGGGGTTTTTCTTTTCTTTCCTTTGAACGTTTTATGATGTTGCGGACCAGTCAGGTAAAGTGCATTGCCCAAGGACACACAAAGAAAGCCGATCCGATTTAATCAGACGGTGGGAATTGAATCCGCACAAATTTAGTTACGAGTCCAACGCTTTATCCATTGAGCTACCGCCGCTCAATTCCTGTGTTGCATCGATCTCTACGTAGTGAACTAAAAAATCATGGAGAAAATCTGAATACAAAATGGTCATTTGGAAAATACTGCTATTTACCGACATATCATTCCAATTACTAGAGGCGCGGTACTTTCTTCAGCTATAGAAATCCCATTATGGGTTATTAAACTTGACTCCAGTGCATTTATCAAAACGTAATATTTCTAAAACTATACGACCGTCCTCCTACACCAGAAGTTGGAACTTCCATACACTTTCACGTACAGGACCGAATAATATTGAACGATGGGATGGTGTAGTTTCAATTTCATGTGAAAATATTTACGTGGTTTGACATTTACAAATTCGAATTAGAATATCGGTAATTCTCTTTCACTTTGTATTTTCGTCGCACTCCATCAGAAGGTATTAAATTGTTCCCGTGTCTACAGAAACAGAACACATTAGCTGTACCTTCTGTATTAGTCTTAAGTTTCTTAACACATCGACGCATGCTCTTATTCACAGATTAACCAAATTTTCTTCATGTAGTTGCCATCTACTGGAATGTACGCAAAATTTAATACATGAAAACGGATCTCTGCGCAAACAGATACGTATATCACAATATGTTCTAACAATACATTAATGTAGGATTAGTTGCCAGTCAGCTTTCTGAAACCTGACTGATGATATATTTGTCATCAGTCATTTTCTTTTAAATTCAAATAACGTCCATCTTCGTAAAATCACTTCTGGTACTGTGATCATTGAGTTGAAAGATTTTCTCACAGGTATATATGTTCATCACCAAAAAGTTTTTTTTCTTTTTGTTTTGAATGAAACTGAGATAAACGTACATAAATTCATTCGGAAAGACAAAACAAAATATGCATTCTCTATTCCCCTCCCACGCTATCAGCACTAGTGGGTACATATATATATATATATATATATATATATATATATATATATATATATATATATATATATATGTGTGTGTGTGTGTGTGTGTGTGTAAAAAAACAAGAAAACGAAACAGGTAGATTTACATATTGTGGCCACTAGTTGGCCGTGACACTGTGATCTTTCCAGACTCGGAGTCATACAGCTATCAATAGCTAGCGTGCTCGCTTGACCAACCGTTCCTTGACAAATTCTTCTCGCACAGAAGGATGATAACATCGAAAGCTGAGGGCAACATAGTGTTTTAAAGTATTCACAAAACGATTTTGTGTTCGGCCCTGTCCATGTTAAAGTATTCACAATACCATTTGATGATCGGCACTGTCCATAATAAAGTAATTCACAAAACCATTTGGTGTTTGACCCTGTCCATGTTAAAGTATTCGCAATACCATTTGGTGTTCGGCCATGTCCATGTCAAAGTATTTACAATACCATTTGGAGTTTAGCCCTGTCCACGTTGAAGTATTCACGATACCATTCTGTCCATGTTAAAGTATTCACAATACCATTTGATGTCCGGCGCTATCCAGGTTAAAGCATTCACAAAACCGTTTGGTGTTCGGGCCTGTCCATGCTAAAGTATTCAACAAAACCATTCTGTCCATGTTAACTTATTCAAAATACCGTTTGGTGTCCTGTCCTGTCCATGTTAAGTTATTCAAAATACCATTTGGTATTCTGTCCTGTCCATTTATATGCCCTAAAATAATTTATTAACAGAAACACTAACGCTGTTTATCCCATATTTTTGTGTAATTATTTTGTTGATTGTCAATACATACATACATACATACATACATACATACATACATATTGTTTCACTTAAACAGAACATCCACATCAACATCTTTCATAAGTATGCAAATGTAGCCCTACTTCCAGAAATGAATATGCGTCACAAATTCTCCACAGACGTCACAAACATTAGCTCATCCTTATGCCTTCCAGAACAAATTTTAACAGCTTATCTGTAATTATTATTATTATTATTATTATTATTATTATAAAACTTAAAGTAACGTTCGAGTTAGTAGTATGGGTTACAATGGGTTATGTTTTTGTCCTGATTTTGTGATTGCAGAAAGTCACTATATCGTCGTCATAGTATGACTCTAGCAAGCTTGAAAAGAGCGTTTTTCAAATGAACTAGGGAAAACATTTTTTGGTGCGTTAGTAATTCATCTGAAGTTCGTAAAGGATAGAGCTTACTATGGGTCGTTATAAAGCTTCTAAAGGATAGAGATCATTGATTTACTGTGGGTAATAAAATTCATGTATGTATGTAGCAGCATTTTAAGGCACCTGGACACAATAGTCGCTATATGGTGCCGACTATACGTAAAGTTATAAAAACGTGAAATCAGTCCCATTGCACAATTTCGGAGGATGAACCTTTACAAACAAAAGTGAGCTATGAAGTACAAAAAGATTTAAAAAAAAAGATTGTACAAGTCTGTAAAATGTATATAAAATAAAAGATAAAGGTAACAAATACAAAGTCCTTAAACCATATGGTTAAAATTTGTTATATAATCCGTATTGATTGAAAAGTTCAAGATTTTCTCGGGTGGTGCACCAGCATGCAATTTCATGATGGGTTGCAATGAAACTACTAGAGGACAGAGATGGCAGGTTTACTATGTGTAGTTTGCTAAAGTAAAGTAGGATATCAATCAATCTTTTAATATAAATGCATCAGTAATCTATCGAAAGTAAAGAACACACAAGAAACATCGCACCGGAATCTTTTATCCAACAAAAACATTGTATCTGTGTGTTGTGCATCGGTGCGTTTTTCATCCGATTTGGGATAAAGTATATATTAGTTATAGACTGTTGCAAAAACATGGGCAAATATACACCATAGAGCTTAAGTACAAATTACTCATGAGTGAACAGGGAGCAACGGGAGCTAGATGATAGAGCATCGGAATCATAACTTAAAGTAATTTAAGGGCAGCCGGTTCGATTCCCGCCCAGGCCAGTCTAGGTCGTCATTGTGTTTCCTTGGGAAAGGCACGTGACTCCTGTTTCTTCTATAAGATATAACAAATGAGGTGTTAAAAGTGGCGTAAAATGAAGAAACGAAACCACAGCCTAATCAATCAATCATTCATTATGCAAGGCCACAATAGATTTAACGACTTACTTTATAAGGAAGGAGTTCATTTGAATAGAAAAGTAACTCTGGCCAGACTGATGATCCGGTTTATGCCGAAAAGAAAGTGTTTCATTTCAGTTCCCCTTACTATTCTAACGAACAATGATATGTATACAATAGGACACATATTGTACAATTGTTTCGCCGCCAAGAAAGCTAGTTCTGTTTTTTTTTAAATCTGAATGATATTTTATCTTGGCCAAAAACTCGACATACACACTTAATAATGTCAAACCAGGTAGCTTTAAGAAAGTGATTCAAGCTATTGCACTAACTGAACAGCGTCGCGCAGGCATATAACCCAACTTTATTTAATTTTAGACGTGCAATTCATACGCACCTTTTGAAATAAAACTTTAGAGTCTTAATCCACCTATAGTTATACAGTTGCACGTAACTTCCATCCAGAGTGCTTTAAAAGTCGACCTTTCTCAATTGCTAAAGTTAGAAGAAACACTGGCAAGGAACGGAGGTTTTTAATTGTATATTACATCGAGTCTAAAGTTAGAAGAAACACTGGCAAGGAACGGAGGTTTTTAATTGTATATTACATCGAGTCTAAAGTTAGAAGAAACACTGGCAAGGAACGGAGGTTTTTAATTGTATATTACATCGAGTCTAAAGTTAGAAGAAACACTGGCAAGGAACGGAGGTTTTTAATTGTATATTACATCGAGTCTAAAGTTAGAAGAAACACTGGCAAGGAACGGAGGTTTTTAACTGTATATTACATCGAGTCTGACATGCGATTATATAAAATGATTGTGCGCTTCACCTATATTAAAGTACAGCGATGTCTCTAGGTCTATAAATATAAAAGGAGATGATTTACACTTTGATGTTATTGAGAGTGCATAGTTTTCACATGATTAGTCTGCACCTGTAATTTCTAATAAGGACCCAATCAAGACGGATCAAAACTATTTTTTGAAGTATATGCATTGAACCTTGAGAACTTGACGTGTAAGAAATGCTCACAGTAAAAACTAAGTACAAGCGATGGTATCAGAATATAAAATTTGTGGTTCTGGTGTAGTGTGATGTCCTTATCCTGCGTTCTTTTGAAACTTTCTCTCGCGTCATCGGTGTAAAAACCAGAAAATCCGTCTTGTGTTGAAGTTGCGATGACTCGATTAGCAGTACACAGCTTTGTTTTTGTTTTGTTTTGTTTTGTTTTTGTTTCCCTTTTTCAACGATAAGTTAAGTTATTTGTCTTTGTCAAAGACGCGGAGAAGTCGGCCAGACCCCCTTCAATTACGAAACATTACTTAACATTGAGAATAATGAATCGTACTCCTAACTGGAAAATCGTGCTCGAATTGCAGCATTGTGTTTGGTCAGAAAACTATCATCTAAGAAGATCAGAAGTCGAGCAAAATTTGTGACGATGAAGCTAGATTATTGATATTTAAGTCTGAAACAGGGATGTTCTGTTATTAACGTAGTCGAGAGTCATGGAAGAAAGTGTGCATGAATTCGACTCAGCAGATTTTGTTGTAAACGGCTATATACGCGCTCAGGATTCAATTTACTTTGCGCCCATTCATTAATACAGTCATGGCGCTGTTATCTTGAAACCCCACTTAGGCAATGAAATTGTCTTACCGGACTTGTCGTGCCCTACGATAAAACAGATTTGATAAATTATATTTGCCTAACCAGTACATTTATATTGACAGCATATTAAGTTCAATATGACTCCTTGGGGAAACTTGTATGCGTGTATGGTTAGTCACAGGCGGGAAAGCCAGGAAAGACATTTGGTTGCGACGTTGCAATGCATCTAGGAGCTGAAACTGTAAGCCATAGATTCCCATTATGTTACAGTTGTTCTAGACATTATGTGTAGACGTAATAAAAAGAACTGATGTCATCTTCAGTGATGATAATTAACTGCTATTTGTCACGATTATTTATCGGTTGATCCGTCCATCCATCAATTTGTCCTTGTTTGTATATATGTATGTATGCACGCGTCAGACTTCGTCTATATGTATGTCTGCCTATCTGCCTACTTGTCTATCTATCTTCATCACTTATGACATAAATGCATATAATCTTCACATACTTCAAGGTTATCCAACCACACAATTTCTCAACTTTATGATATTGAAATCGGAATCCATGTCTGTGCGGTAATTGGTGGACACAGTAATAATACAGTTATTAGTGATAATTGCTTTCTAAACAGTCCTTGTACCAGACGAAAATCCACTTTTTTAAACAATCTTAGATAAAACCAATCCTTTGATTTAATTCGATTCTGATAATCTCAGTATACTTGAATTTTCAATCTCAGTATTTAGTTTAGCAGTCACATTTAGTCACTAACACAGGTGTCTTGCGATTTGTCAGTTATTGCTACTTTTATCTGTCACGTAATTATTCTTTTAAACCCCTGGAATTGATGTTCCGTGAAGGAACGTAATAAGACCTTGCATATTGCCAAACTGACAAGGTTTAAAAGCTCACCGTATGAAGAGCAGCTATTTGTCGTCCTCGTTCTCTTCTTGTGAATAGCTTGGAAGTAAAGTCTGCAATAAAAAATCAGGCATTTGAGTTCAGAGTCACAACCGCTGCTTTCAGAGGTTGCTCTTTCTAAACTCATGTAGCAACGTTAGATCATTTGGCAAAGTATCAAACTGGTAATCCAAGGGTTACAGGTTCAATACTCTCTGTGGCGAGGCTCTGTCGGCTGCCGCAGTATGTCATTGGGAAAAGCACTTAGCTCCTATTTTCATGACATGAAACAGCCGATCATGTGTTGAAAGCCTTGTTGTGAACAAAGCAAGGAACCAATCTTCAAGACCCATCTTCGGTATTCAAACCTTACGGGGCCAATATTCCGTACGGTCAGCTGAGTCTACGCTTCGTTTAGTTGATTTGCAACATAATACGTATATCGTCTGTTTTCGATCCTATAAGCATTCTGCAAGTTCTTCTCTATTGGGATAAATATTTAAACCCGATGCAGCGAAGCAAACTGGAACATAAATCATTTTTCAGGTATTGAAAGAAAATAAATAACCTTGTACATGATATTTAAATAGAAAGCAACATGTACTGTTGCATAATACTGTAGACTGTGTTTGCGCTTTCTTGAACTGTCGATTCTATTTTTCTGCAGGTCATCGGTGGTAAAGAGTCGGAGTACCATGCTGACAATGTGTATGTAGTATGATAGAAGCAGCAAACACTTGTCGATAGTGAATGATTTCATCTTTCTAGATTAGCATATATTTTGGCTGCATTGTAAGCATAACTAAAAAAAAACGTAAAAATAAATGCCTATTCATGCTATATTTAGGTTCCAGAAGGAAAGAAACTATCCTAGCCGGTTTATGTAAATCTAATTAGGTCAAGGAGGAATGCGTGTGTTTGCTTGACTTTCATTGAATACTTCGTCTCGAGTAGAGTGATTCATAAAAGACAAACGCAGTAAAGAGCCCTGCTTTCTCCCAAGCTGTTTTGTACCAGAGCTGATTGATCGGAGTTAGTGTATGTGTGCAGTGAAGTTCTTGGTGCCGCTCCATTTCCCATTACTGGTTAGAGGATTGGCGCAAAGGATATAATACAACTCTCTTCACTCAGTGGGGCAGCGCTCCCGAATAAGTTCCACAAGTAAGAGACCGCAACGCGAGGTGAATTTTAAATAAATTGAGCTTGAAGTACAATATGGAAATTTCAATAATATGGCTATTCTAAAGTGATATTGACAGGGTTAGGAAAAGGTAAAGTGTTGTGAATTGAAAGTAGAAATTCAATACCTCAATGATAGATATTGAGTGACATTTCTTTTGGCCCTGATAAACATACAAGATTTCCATTACAGATGCGACCTTTACCTCTAAAACCTTTAGTTTTATAGAGAATAGAGAAAGTAATGCTAGTTTTCAAAAACCGATTAGGATGAAACCGTTTAAAAATGTTGAATAATGTAAGGCATATGATTAGCGCAGGGTAGAAATTAGTTGATAGGTGAAAAATATTGACTTAAAGGCAAAACCTATTTTCAATTTGAAATACAGTTTCAAATGTCTCATAAAATCATATTTCCCATCATTCTACGGAATAAGCACTCGATAAAGTTTTCATTTAACCTGCGTGTGCAGTCGTGAACGACGTATAAATTAGATGTGCATACATATAAGCACATGTTCGGAGACAGCATCAACAGAAGTTAGATGTTTAATGTGGAGAAAACCATGACTGCATAAATAATTTTATATAACACCTCTCTCTCTCTCTCTCTCTCTCTCTCTCTCTCTCTATCTATATATATATATATATATATATATATATATATATATATATATATATATATATATATATAAGAGGTACCGTACGTGAATTATTGTTTTTTTTTTTATTTTTTATGAATTACCTATGATGGAACTCTAGCCCATATCTCAAGGGCTCACACGTAGCGGCTATACTAATAGGCACATATATTAACACTTGCGGATGGGATGGATAACTCAGTTGAACGGATCCGTTGAATTGTTTCCCCTGACCATACTGTTGGCATTGCACTTCTTCTCTCTATTTATGCATGTATGTATATGTATGTATGTAGGTAAGTAGGCAGGTAGGTAGGCGTGTATGTATGTATGTATGTATTTATAAATGTCTTATTGCGCATTTATGTGCGCATGTATGTATATATAAACGTTTTCGAAATCCACTGATCCCTTGTTACAAAATCGTAAACAAAATGTTACTTAACATGATGTTACCTTATTGAAACAAAATCAAAGAATATTTTCCTAATATGTGCTAAAGTAACAGAAAACTATACTCTGAACTACTGTCATTTGGGCAAATAAGATATTTAAATTTTGCAAGAACACTCTTTTGTGTTTAATTTGCCCATATATGACTATTTAGTTGACTGACGTAACACACACACACACACACACACACACACACACACCGGCCTGTTTACTGACGTAACACACACACACACACACACACACACACACACACACACACACACCGGCCTGTTTACCAAGCTGTCTATATATGTGCCCAGCTTCCTGTTAATCGACCGGCTTCTCAGGCTGCTTGTTTTGATTCTAGTAGATTCTCAAAACGGAATTTTATTTTGATTCAGACTGATAATCGGTCTCTGATTTTTCTTACCGTCGTTTTTAGGTACAATACTCGATATGTATCTGTACTACAGTGTAGTGTTCTCCGTGTTCATAGCACCCAATGACCCGGTCATTTAGTGCTTGATTCAAAATGAACTTGGATGAATTTATGTCTAAGGAAGAGTGGCGACATTAACCTAACATACTCATTCCTGTTCAGCGTGTATTATGCATATAAACGTACAACTCGAAATACCTGTTACGACCGAGCACCCTTTACAATCATCCCCACAATACTGACAGGAGTACGAACATCTTGTTCAAGTCATTTTGACATGTCAAAGCCCAATGCCGCTGTTACGTGCAAAAAGTCGTATATGCCAAATCATCTGAACAATACTGAATCTTGTAAGAAATTGGTCCATAAGATCGTAGGTTTCTATTAAAACCAGATAAAATTGACGTTTATCACATTATGAGCCATGTAATTTCTCCCTCGCTCAGAGAAACCCAGCTATTTTTCACGTGTAAAACCGAGCCATTTTTCACATGTATACGAATTAATCCGATGTTGATCGGCGACCTCTGTGGGTCAACCGATTTTAGTAGAAGGCTGCAACACAATATTTGATGATGTCACCATTTTAAACATAAGAATCCAACACAGCGCTATGTCGGATTGTCTTCAGCCCAAGTTAAACCCTCCAAACTATTGCAGCGCCCCAGCTGATCACCAATATTTACAAAAATCTGATCTTATCTAATGCAAACTTGTTCTTCTCAGATTCGCTTAAAAGAAGCAGGCATGCCTCTCTTCATTTCATCTCAAATAAGTTTGTGTGCCACGTGCGAATCTAGTTGCTATTAGATTAGTCACTAACGGAATATGTCGCATGTATCATATCACTACTTTTGGAGCACTCCCGAAAAAGAACGGAATAACGAGCAACTGCATTGACTGAATTAAAGGGTTTCACCTCTTAATACTAAACCTAATATTTAAACGTCGTTTAAATCTAACATCTTGATAATTTCAAAGAACAGTGTGTGTCAGATAGCTTTTTTAACTGACGATTTAATTTCTTCCAGATTTTAATTTTAATGGAAGAAATGTGAAATTTATGATAAACGGTGACATTATGACTTTAAGACATGCAATATGGCGTTCGCAAAAGATAGTACATAAAAAACCTCATGGCTGGGTAAACGACAACCTTGTATTCCTGGAATTAAGAACTAACATATGGGTAAGCTCGGCGTGCAAAACATAGTTTATATATTAGAACACAAGACAGCCTTTTGTGACTTGTATCGACAGCTGTTAAACAAAAAATAAAATCAAAACAATATCTTCATGTCCTAATGTGATAATCATGTTTAATTTTCTTTTGATACTTGATTCATGAAAAAGACCTTGGAACTAGTTTAGTGCCAGGACGATTGATGATTAGTGTTTCAGTTAATTTTTTTAAGCTCAGTGATACGTGCCTTACATATTTGGACTCCTCCTCTTCTACTCTGTTTGGCCCAAGCTTGTTTGACTCAGAGAGCCGAACGAGCAGCAGGATATAAGTATGAAAATGAATAAAAGAACAAGGAAAAATGCACAAAAAACTCCTTGTAGATCCGATGACGCTTTTACGGTATTCAACGTTTTGCGGGCAACTGAGTGGTTGCTAAGGTTCAGCCAGGAGAACCGGAAGCCATGAGATCGATTCAATACTCTGACTAAGTTCTAAGGCTGGAACTGAGAAAACATAAAGAACATCGTCAACAACAACAACAGCAATAACGACAAATAATAAACAACTCTTGTTTCTCATCTGCCTGAGTGGCTACAGGTAAACAAGAATTTGAAATAAACAGTGCTGCGAAACTTCATCAGTATAATCGAAAACGTTTCTAAATATCCAACACATGTGAAGTAAACATAAACACTTATAATGACGGTTAAATGGTGGAGTGGTGCCACGGTGGCTCAGTGATTGGCTGGAATCGCGACCAGAAGGTTACTGGTTCGAGTCCTACCATCTGATCAGCCTAGGTTCGCTTCGGTGAGGTATCTCTATGCAAGTTACTTAACTGAAATTGTCTCTGCACTAAATAGCTTTCATGTGCTTTCGTACCGTGAAACAACTAAACAAAAACCAAAGACTGCATGGACTCAGAACAGAAATGTCGCTATCGCCCATGATATGTGTTAACGAAGCTGTTAATTAGTAAGTGTATTATCATTGGTTGTTTCTTGATGGCTGATTCTTTAACGTATTCAGTATTGCAAAAGAGGCGCGTATTATTGGCAACCAACAAATGACAGCTGATGACACTGAAGGTTTGTTCTAATTAGGACACGTCAACGCTTTCTGTCATTTTGTCAAAATGTATTGAATGGCATTTCCACAAAGGAAGCCACTGTATGGCTAACAATAAAAACAGGTGTCTGTCTGAACAGTAAAACATAATTCATGGTAATAAGGTCACCTTATTTCGACTAACATTTTATTCACATCAATTTACAGTTTAGTTAAGGTAAGATAGGTTAGAACATGCATTACTCATTCCGTTTTCTTCATGCTTAGATATTTGATAAACAGATATTTAAATGGCTCTGACACCCATTCGGTAGAATTATAAGGAAACTTATTACCACAGCTTTAAACTGTGTTTTAAAATAAAACACAGTTTAAATCTAGTAACATCGAAATAAATTACTAGCTTATCAGATTTTTTTCTAAAATAGAAATTATGCTAGTGGGTTTTGCAAGGTTGTTTTTGTTGTTTTGTTTAAACAATAAAACTCCTCGAGACCGAAACCTCACTAAACTGAACTCCCTTGAAGCCGATATATGTTTCTTGCTCCAAAACGTTCCTTCTTTAATTGCATTAAGTTTTTGAATTCTAGATAGTAAGCAGATACCCCTCTAGTCTGAAAATGCAGGAAATTTTCGATCACAAAATGCCAATTTTACACTGTAGTGATCTGCATAAAACCAATCCTTAATGAAAACTTGTGAGCAGCCAGTGTTTGAAATAGGCTAAGCCATGCAAAGAAAATAAAATAGAAACCAACATAGAAACATATATTGATGAAGTGAAGTTTTAATTATAGCAGATATCTGTTTCACAAATTGAATGGTTATTGATGTTTTTTAAAAACAAAATATAGAAGGATTTACGTGTAGGTGATATGACACTTGATTACATATCATTTTAGAGGGCAATTAACGAACCGTGTAAACCGAAACATCTCTAAACCAAGCATTTAATTTTGTTTTGAGGGCTGCGCTATTATGACACTTGCTGCAAGGGTATGTTAAAAGGACAGTTGAACTTGCCGTGGATAATATTTGAATCTGTTCAGTTTAAAACTCTGCACTTAAGGTATTAAATTCGTTGTTGTACAATGACTGTAGCCTGTGACCACTGTGACCACTGTGAATTATCGAGGTTAAGTAAGCCCCTCAGCTATTTGACAGTAAATTTGTTATATTATTTTTACGCCAGCCGGCTTGGCAGAAATATATGTATGACGTATGCTAAGACTTTTACCATTTATTTTGTTGTCATGACTATTAACGTCAGTCTAATGCATGTCTTGAATGAAAATTGGAACCATATAAACTTCTTCATAAAAATGTGTTTATATGTGCGTATGTAAAACGTAATATTACCCATTCTCAGTGGGGCACTTCCACAGTCAAAAACTTCATTTTCGGAGGTAAGTAGTTCTTGTATGAAGTTAGCAATTCTATATTGCCTAAATGGAAGTGAACGTAGGAAGTTTCTCTTACCATCTCACTTTTACTTTGACTGTGTCACGGAATTTTCGAAATACTTGTACCTATTTTCAAGACTGCCATACATTCCTAAACCAGTCCTTGTAATCACGAAATTGTTTGCACAAACATGGAAATCAGACTGGAGACAGAAAATCATTGTAATTAAGCTAGTTCATATATAGTGAAATGATGTCGACATTTTGATGATTCTGACGAAACTATATAATACTACAGTGTTAGAAAACTGAACCAAAGTTCGATTTTTGTGTTCATATAGTTTTCGGACTTCGTGGACAGTGAACAAATTTATGTTTTAACAAGAAGTGTTCATGCAGTTAGAATAAAACGTCTATAATTTGCCAATATGGATGCGGAAAAAAGATACGGAAAGTAAAAATAATCATAAAAATGGAAATGAATAAATATTTTAAAGCACTTACAACGCAGAAACACACATTATTGTTTTAAGATAAAAAAATATTATATACTTCACAAAATGTGCATTTTATTCAAATTGTTAAAAAAATAAAATATTTCAATTCAATTTCATCTTTTGAGCTCTTGACATCAGCGCATAAAATAGCATGAACTAGTGCCTCGGCTTTCAGAGAGATTGTAGGCATGTGCACTTCATGCAAAGAAGGCGTGTTATGCTGTGCTCAGCTTGTTACTGACCAGTCATGTGTCAGTTCGTGTCAACGTACTCTCGGTTTTAAATGTCATTTGGTTTTGTGATTGTTAAAAGCTGGTTAGAGTGTTTTTAATAGCCATGAGATCACCTAAGATATAGTTTTACTTCTTTGTGCTTGTGGAATAAAAGTACTCAAATATAATAGCTGCGTAACTTCATGACGTCGAAGTATGGCTGCATTCTTGGAAAACTGCATAAAACCAAAATGCCTGCCCACTTGGAGACCATGAAAAAAAAAAAAAAGAAAGAAAAGAAAAGAGAGCTCAAGTTAAAATCATTAATACATATCCGTTCTAATTATTCATCAAGTATCCCAATCGGAACATCTCGGTCGTTTTTGTCAAGTCAAGAAAGAGACCTTCGATGTAATTCGTCGCCACCGTGAATTATATTTCTGAACTCTGAAAGAGGCGAATCACAAAAGACATAAAAATATTGACATGTTGTTACAACTACTTCCAAGGATATTTCACTGCCTGAAAAGTTCGATAGAGAGATGTTCCGATCAGCATTACCCTTGCAACCCGACTGGAATATCGCTCGGTCATTTCCGTATGTTCCTGAAATAATCTCGGAAGTAGTTGTAGGAATACGCATCAGTTTGATGTGTTTCTTGATTAGATTCTGGCGGAGTAAACCACATATGTTACAACAGCAATGTCTGAGATTGTTCAGATTGTAACTTTGTCTCCTTTGGCCGCCATATTGATCCACATGAACAAAAGTAGTTCAGAATATATAGTTCTCCATGGCGACGAATTACATCCCAAGTTTCTTTCTAGATTTGAAGGAAAAGGCCGAGGATGCTCCGATTTCCTCGCAACTCTAAACATGGGAAAACATTCTTATTAGCAGGAAATTGATAAAAAGTTTCAGAAATGTGAGAAGAATAATGAGTTTCATCGACATTTGATTTTCTATACAAAATAAATGAAGTATTGTTTATATACTCTGTATTTTGAAAGATCTGGTAGTAAATAGTTGTTTTACAGCAAGAGTTCTGGAATGAATCTAAAAGTACATGAACAAGAGGTCATCGTTTTTCAACATTGTTTCCTATTTGTCACTCTGTTTATCGAATAAAATATACGTGTGTCAATAACACTCATCATATATATTTTTTTGATAAATCCATCGTCTTCATCACTTGAGTACCAGAATACATTTAGCGAAAATTGTAAAGGACATTAGTCAATGGGAATTGCAGCCATCTTGTTGGAACTGATGAGGGAAGCAGTGGCACGGTAGTTATAATGTCTAATACCGAAACGAATTTCATTCATATCATTTTTTAGAAATAAATTTCTCTTTTTTAATTTGAAAATCAAATATATTTTTTTATTTTTTTATTTTTTATTTTTTTTTATAGATTTTACTTTTTGATAGTTTTAACTTGAATGGAACTGAACATTGTTTAGGGCTTCTCTGAATTCATAAGCGATGGAAATCTCGCATGGTTCCATTTTTTAAAGCTTGTAACTGCTTCATTCATTCATGTAAAGTTTATCTTCATCACAAATAAGTTATCATTCCAATTTTGGGAATCCTTATATCAATCGAAACGATTAAAATCTGGCAGCAAGGTGGTTAATTTGACACCTGGCAAGTTGTTATATTGATAAGACGGTAAACCAAGATAAACAAAGACTCTCCATATAAATGAACTTGCTAAGTGACCATTCTTCAAGAAGGACTAATCTCTTAAGTGCAAGGTTCCACTAAAATATGTGGTTTTCACAAAGAGAGAAAATCCTATTATATTTCTTCATTCCAACCTAGTATTATTGCGTGCGTACATTGTTGATAATACCATTTATATGCGTTAAACAGAATGCGAAAGCATTCATTTCGGTTATTCTAGCTAAACCTTTTAAATCTTTGACCAAACTTTGACTATCTTTACTTATCAAGTAAATATCAAAGAAAATTCTGCATCATCAATTTTAACGGCTTCAGATAGCGGAACACGTGGCATTGTGCTAACGAGGAAGCATATAGTAAACAACACTTCAGTAGTTTCAACACGAACTCGAAGAACGGCATAAAGACAAGCCATATTGATCTAGAATAAATAATGAAAACCGCGTGCCGTTTTTACTGTATAAAAAGATAAAGCGAAGCTATGCAGTTTGAAATCGTATTTCAATTTCAAGAGATTTTTTTCAAATTGTCCGACTCATCAAAATCATCTTCCTGAATATTAAATCTGAGTAAATTATTTCGTAGGAAATTATTTTCTGTCATTCTTCTTTATCGTACTGAATAAATGGAGACGGGATCTCTAACAGAAGTCAATCTAGCAGGATTTGCTTTCAGCATTCTAGAAGCCTCGGACTCTATAGATGGGAAATTCTTGTTTTTGGGAAGCTAGTGCCTGGTCTTTCTCCTTTTTACCCCAGTACTGCATAAAATACCTCGAATTGTAGACGTACCCCATCCATCCACACACCAGTCTATACAGTTTTGCTTCGAGTACAATAGAACAGTTATAATCCTTAGTCCAAATGCATCACCGAAGGTCTTTCTGTCACCATAGAGGCTTCAACCACAGACGTAAAATAAATATTCGTATGAAATTATTCCCAGTTTTCCTCTTCTGTCATAAAATAGCTCTAGAAGGATTACTCGAATTGCAGACCTTTTCCCCCCCATGAGAATCTAGCTCGTTTTGCTGTCAGCACTTTAAAGGCTTAACACACTTAGAAAAGGAAAATTGCGTTACTTCAGCTACGAGGCTATCAACAAACTGTGTTTAAAATAGACCACTATTTATTAAGAAGCTATTTAGATGTATTTTCTGCTATTTTGAAGAGTCCTATTTTATTAGATTGTTTTTGCACATTCTATTTGCATTGTTAGAACTTCGTTTTTTATTCGGCTCAAGATGACCAGTATTGAGTTGACGTGCCTTTAAACAATATCACGCAGCTGGATCATTCCATCAGTTGAAAAACAAATTATTCGTAAAGAGCGTAACAATTATCCAACACAATCTCTAAATATCGGGATCATTCTGTTTCGTTTATTGGGATCAGACTGTTTGGTTTATCGGGATCAGACTGTTTCATTTAGTTTAGGTCACACAGCTGTCCGGTGAAGTCATAAACTCCAGTGCCTGTACCGACCGTGTCAGAATAATTTGATTTATCATTAACGTCATTTATTTGTTTAATTCGAACGAAATGAAACTAATAAATTAAATTAATAGTGGTAGATCTGCAGAATTAAGACTTTTTATGTATTCATTACTTTTAGTAAGTTTGAAAATAGTGTGGCATAAAGAAGAAATGTGTTTCTGCGGAAGAGTTGCATAAGTCAACATGTGATATTAGTGGGAGCGCCACCTGGGGATCAGTTTCTGATTTTGCAATTCTTAGAAGAATGCTGAGAGGTGTTTAATGAGCAACTAGGTTTTGTAGCTAGGGAAATGAGTTGCCAAAAATTCTGACGAAACTCCTTGAACATAAAACTATGAATTAATTATTATTATTATTATTTATTATTATTATTATTATTATTATTATTATTATTAAAGACATACTATCATTCACACAATGTAATGTCATGAGTCGTTACTGACTCTCATATGCGAAAAAATGGCATAGACGCTATTATCAGTTTGAGACAGAAAAAATGTATCGAGTCTATATGACGTACATAAAATATACCACGTTAGCTTACCATGTCAGGAAGGTTATCGGAGTGCGATAGTGATTTTGTACATTTGGGATAAACAAGAGACAGTCAAAAGGGTACGGTAAACTCTAGAGGAAAGTACTTCTGAATCGTCCGAGCTAGAATGTTCTTCTACAAGCCATTGGTACTGTATAACTTGGGCAATATGTTTATTTAGAGAAAGAAGAATCAGCTTTTTTTATAGGATAAAATGCGACATGATTTAAATACGTAATCAATCATAAGACAGAGGGAGACTGTTAGGAAGCAAGACTGGTTCGAAATTGGGTTTGATCGATGTCCTTACATATACTCTGTATATAGCAATCTCACTACAATACATGGATGAATTAAACAGCATGTCATGACATCCAGCTATTATTATCGTTGGAATGTGTCAGATGAGTAACGGACAGACACACGTCAAGATAGACGGCTCAGAATTCATTTGCAAACTATATATATATATATATATATATATATATATATATATATATATATATAACAAGAGAGAGAGAGAGAGAGAGAGAGAGAGAGAGAGAGAGAGAGAGAGAGAGAGAGTATAATAGAATAATAAAGATAATTTGCTTGGAGAAAGACTAGTGTAGTGTGGATAATATGACAATATCCATGAGAGAGAAAGCTGGGAAATATATTTTTGAAAACACGAAGTCATATTTCACACAGGAAAATGAATGAATGTATTTTCGTTTTGGAATCAGTATTGACGTTTGTTGATATTTGTTTTGAAACCCATGACTAATTGTTGCACTATTTGAATAAGCTTTTCACACAGGAATGTAATTATTACAGTTTTTCACACAATTTTGTTTGTTGGCAGCCATTGTCAAATACGCTATTTGTTTATGATAAGCTTTAGAGACTTAGCATAAATATGTCATTTGACTAAGCGGTGGAAAACTCAGCTACGCCTAAATTCTTTCAAAACATGACTTTTCTGTGAGAACGAATACACTTGTCCAGTCTATACTTAATCGTCTACGTGAGACAGTTTGCAATGCTTTCACAGCAGGCAATTGGATTTAACAAGGTCCACGTGCATAATAATATGGCAGAACTTTAACAGAAGAAAATATATTGGCTCTAATAAAGACATAGGTAGATATGTAATTCAACTTGAACAGCAATTGGATTACTTCTGGTCTTTCAGTATATCTGTACATCTCTACGCATTGACTGAAATAATCGGTCGATGATTTTCGAAACGTATGGGCCTGAGAAGCATACCAGCAGAGATAAATGGCTGTTCCGCCAGTGTTTTTGGTACCCTATATAGATTACATAAGACATATCCTATAGGTAAGTAAGTGACAAAAACTCGCATCGAATTCGGCGCGTTTTTTTCAATGTGGCGGCCAATTCGAATTGCACTTGCTTTTGAAGATGACAAGTACCTATTTAAATAAAGGCTATACTGGTAATTTCACTCTAAACTGAGAGTGCAAGGTAGCATACGGAAACACGGAACAGTAGCTATTTATCTGATCTGGTTTTCTTGTCTTAGTGGATCTGATTTCTTGTAACTCTGAACAGCGATTGTTGAAATAGGCTGATATGTAAAGTCACTGGGGGAAAAGCTCGAAGTTAACCGCCTGTGCGTGACGTAGGATTGTGGTATTAGCGACTGGTAGTCAATGTTTTACCAGGACATCCTAATACAATGAGGGTCGGTGGTTACATAAAAACGAAAGTTCGTTGCAGATATCTTTTCTTTCCGACCTTGTGTGATTCTTATTCCATTATCTATTTAATACATTACATATGCCTTCTTACCTACTATATCTACTTACCAATATACCTACCTACCAAACTACCTACCTACATATACACACATATACGCATACCTACCAACCTACACACACATACATACACCCATCCATCCATCCATCCATCCATACATATAAACATCCATCCATCCATCCATCCATACATACATAATTACATCCATCCATCCATCCATCCATCCATACATACATGCATGCATGCATCCATCCATCCATCCATACATACATACAAACATACATACATACGTACATACATACATACATACATACATACATACAAAGAGAATAGGAGATGCAGTAGCTCGTTAGGTAGGTTGTTATTGTTGTTGTTGTGGGGCTTAACGCCATTTTTCAGCACACGATAGGCTATACATGGCGGCCAGTATTAATGGTGGAGGAAGAAACCGGGAAATCCCGGAAAGAACCACCGACCCACGAGAAGCTACTGGCAAGCTTTCTCACATATCCACATTCGCCGAATCCTAGACTCGAACCCACGCAGAAAGAGGTGAGATGGCAGTGATCCGTAACGGAGAGCGCTTTAGACCACTCAGCCACTCGGGGCCCCTCGTTAGATAGGCGCTGGTTTCGTAACCCACAAGTACTGGGTTTTCTGGTATCGTTGGGCAAGACACTTAGCTCCCATTTCCTTGGCACGATAAACCTAATAATGTGCTAAAAGTGCCGATAAAAGAGAGAGAGAGAGACTGGTGCACATGTATATATACAGTGTGATTGCTCTTGTTGTAACTCGGGTTCATTTTAGATAGAACGTTGCATGGAATAAGTCCGCTTTATGCAAGGGCTTGTACCATGCCGGAAAATGTAATATTCTTTTAATTCACATCAATATATTTTACAGAAAAAGGGACTTTAAATTATAGCATATAACGCTAAGATTCATAAATCATTTCCTCTTTGGATCTTTTTTATTCAACTTAGTTCGTAGTACACATCTCGTGCAGCTCGTCACAGCAATTGTATCCAGTGGATAAGCTTAAGCCTTACAGCCCAATAATGTTATTATTGGCCGATACTTGCGTCTCAATTAAAATTTTGATTAAATGAATAACGTTAAGAAACATAATATTTGGCCGGCATTGAACTTTAACTGTAAGCAAAGTGTTTGAAATATGGCATATCATGGGTTAACAGCCTGGATGTCATCGCGCATTAAATAGGACATGCAGTTGTACTTGCTACGGAAAATTGTGGGTTTTTTCTCCTTAATGATTTTAGTTTTTCAATTTCGCAGATAAATTACGATCTTCAAACCAAAAAGCATTTAACAGCTTCATCCGGTCCGGAATTTAAAATTATCACTTAAACAAGCTGCTCGTCTGCAAAAAAAAGTTATTATTTATTAAATTTACCCACTTATTTAAATAAAATTTGACTATTGCTTATATATTCTTTCAAAAGAACCCATTAACTTGATGTTGGAGAAGGTGTACAAACACTTTATCTGGACCCAAGGGGTTATCACAATTCTGGGCATAGTCTACCACAAATCTGAATTCAGATAGCAAAGTGGGCTGCTACATGATATCAATAACTAGTGCCGCTTTAAGAGGTCTAATAACTTTAATCACGTGTCCTTCATACTAGTATTCTATCTAGCCAAGTAATGTGTTTTGCTTTCTGAACCAGATTTACTCGTTCTGTATCATCTCCTCACAAAATCTGTATCACTCCATAGCTTTCGCCGTGCATTCAGCTTTATCTGTACCATCAGTTAACCCATGTTCATATACGTATGTATATAGGTACTGCATGGATGGAAGATGCGTGCATTTATGTACGTATGCATGGTGTTTATGTGTTGGTAGAGACGTATATATATATATATATATATATATATATATATATATATATATATATATAACAATCATTCCAAATGCAACAATTCTTTGAGAGATAGTTGCTGTCAACTAAAATTTACATAGATAACAAGACATGACAATAACAATTACAAAAGCAAGAAGCACCAAACAGAATATCTGTTTAACTGCTGTTACATTATTTAAACCTAAGTGAAAGTATATAATCCTTACAGAATTTCGAAAGGGCAGAAAACGGTATACATTGAACTATTTACATTTTGCCATATGAGGTATGCCAATTTAGCATGTACACTCTTGTATTAATTTGTCCACATGTAGCCTATTTTACTGACTGAAACAAATGCAACTTAACATGACACGGCAATAGTGTCAATGCATGAGCACCCAAATGTATGTATGTATGTGTGTGCTTGTATATGTGTATGTGTGTATGATGCACGCACGCACGCACGTACGTACGTATGTATGTATGAACATTTAACAATAACTCTGCACACCAGTGTGGTGCCAATCAAAAGTAAAATTTCAAACATGAAGAAACAAATCAAAAAGAAAATCCTCTGAACTTAAACCCTTCCAAGGAAATGTAAACAAGGAGTTGGAAACCGGTTCTATTCGCGATTCAAGCCGCATGGATTTTATGTTCTGTGGTGACAAATCCAATAAGTTTCCTTTGGTTTCGAGGTTCTAAATTTGATTGTTGGCCGTCAGAGTAATATTACTGTAATGGTTGCCAGCGGAAGAAAACTGTTCCGCAACGGGGCTTCTAGGGAATACTTTGGATTGCCGGTCGAATATATGTAGAATTTTTGTGTACTTATTGGTTTCTACATGCGTGGAACGTTACTTATAATTGCCATAAAATAACCATTATTGCGCTGAGTTACCGCCAAACGTTAATACATACATACATACATACATACATCTCATTTCATTCTTAAGTTTCAAAGAACATTGTAACCCATTTCCTTCGCCCTGTTTTACATTTAGTTGCTAGGTTGCTAGGGAGCTTCCTTGCAATTCTTGGTTTACATAGAATCGCGTCAACTTAAGACTAGACAACTCTTACAGCCAGTTTCAATTGGCCATCGTGTCCCGTTGTCCATGAAACAGCCGCCACACGGTTTATTGTCCTTGTGCAGTTAACACCCAAATACTACAACGCTTCTTCAATGGATGAGCAAGTATACTATAATACTTCGACTTGATGTTGTTATAAACAAATTACCTTCCAATTGCAAATGTGATAAGAAAAAAAACCCCAAAACAAACATTGCCTTTAGATGCGTATCCTAAATGATGACATTTATGACATTCAAATTTATGTATTATGTGAAAGCATGTGTCTAGTACTACGGAAAGACATCTCGAGAAAGAATATTTCAAGGTTAAAATTATTAATGGACTTTTCTTTAATGGTTTCCAAGAGCGCCGCCATTTTTGTATCACGTCACCTTCCACCATTAAAGTACTGATATTGCCCAGCTTTCGCCACTATATAAACTGTATTCGTACATATTTACTGCATATACCATTTATTTGCACAAGTAGTTAAGTTAAGTGTGCATGTCTTTGAAACAGTGTCTTGCGAACTGAGTACCCAGAAGTTCCACAGTCATAATTTGGGACTTTTTTCTGCATAATTTCGTTTGCTGTGTTTCTGTCTTAGTCACAGGCAGTAGTTCGTAGCGTGATTTTTCTTTTCCTCGGTTATTTATATCATGGTTCTTAATTCTAATTACTAAACCAATTTCATAAAATTGTCATTAAAATATTTTCTTTTTATATTAAGGTCTTTGCATTATCAATCACGACATCTAGAATAAGTCAAAGTTTACTTACCTTCACTTTCAATTACATATTCATAACCTCACTAATTCTTTGAAGACTTGTTGAAAATACAAGATAAGCTGTTAAATAAATGAATATATAAATAAACAAAGCATTGGACCAATTAATAATAAATGAAACAAATAATTACATTAATTGGGCATTGAACAAGTTACATTACTGTTCAGAACATTGATTAATGACAACTATTAGATGAATTAAAGACGTAAAAGGTATCAGGAATTGTGCCTATCAAAAGTCCAGTTTATTCACAATGATTTCGCGATATTGCAAGAATATTTTAATGTAAAATTTGTAGATCAGTTCATCGTAATTGAATTTCAGTATACTTCAGCATTTTAATATACACATAGATGTATTTTCACTATAAAATTAAAAAACTACGAAATTATGAACTGCGGATGATGAAACTGTTTGTGCGCCAAAATCTTCATACTCCTTTTTCTCATTACCTAACCACATTAATTATATCCAATTTAATTTCAGAAAGATTGTGATTTGTCATAAAGAGCTGCAAAGTTAAAAGTTTTATTTCTTTCCAAAATTAACATGAATGCTGCCAAAAGCCATCATTTAAAAGAATATTTTTGAAAATACTGTATTGTACTAGATGATTTTCTTTTTGTTTTTAAGAAAAGGTGGAAAGCAATCATATTGCCTGTGGGGACATGTTTCTAGTTTGTGATGATATATTAAAATTTTTCAGCTGGATGATTTTGCAGTGAATTTCAGCATTTTGGTCACGTTTCAGTTTTGTTTTGACAAATATGTTGTCAGGTTTCAAAATTTCTCTTTAAGTTACCATTCGAAAGCTTCTTTTCAATAGATTGTTAGTTAGTTTTTTTCAAAGGAATGGACAGCTGGAGAAAGCGTATAGCTCAGAGTGGCGTTTAAAGTCACGAATAATATCAATTTTTGCCCTAAAATATATTTTGGATGTAACGGTGGGAAGGTATCATAAAGGGGACAGATACATCGATACAAACGTTACGATTCAAATTTGACCTGTGAATGTTGTAAATGATATTGACCAGATCCGTCATTATTTCCATATCTCCCAATCATCTCATGCACTGTTATGCTTCTTTAACATATAGATCCCCTATTGGACTTTGAAATCATTGGGAATGTCTTGATTCGGGAACCGCTTTCAACATTATGTGATCGAAACAAGCTTCTTTTTCTTTCCCATAGATGACAGCAATGATTGTCAGATGCATCTGTTTCTATCTAGGTGTACATAACGGTCTCAATACGAGTTTTGTACGTCTGTTGATCGCATATCTTTGTTCAATCTATGAAGAAAAGTATCAGTTTTCAGTTTTCCATATTTATCTTAAAGGTCTCTCTCTCTCTCTCTCTCTCTCTCT